>CATIWQ010207580.1:0-12663 GCA_949673415.1 Euphorbia schlechtendalii
ACATCACGTATTGAATATAAATTTAATGGATACATTTTTATTTCAAAAGGCAACAAATATCAATTGGTTTATTTGTTTTATCATTATAGATTCTAAAATCATATTATGATTAGAGATAATTTACCAAACAAATTTTAAACCTACTATATTTTTTATATCTTCTAAAATATCAACCATGAGGGAGAAAAATTACTGTTGAAATTTTTCTGAAAATGATAGGATAACCAAAATTTTCAATGCAATATAAACAAATGTATATAACAAATTTAAGAATTTTTGTATTGTTTATTAATGAAATGTTAAAGTTATCGATAGGAAACTTTTTTCACATACTTCCATTTTTTGTATGTATTTCGTTTTTCGCTTAGGGCCTCGAAAATTCTCGAGACGGCGCTGAATTATCATATACTTGTACAACTATAATTTAAGATGTAAATAGGTCATATATTGAGATTTGTTTCATCAACTAAAATATGCTAGATTTTTTACCAATTCCAATGCAATCACATACTTGATATGTAGAGTTGGAGAGAAAAACAAATACATATATAGAATATTCTTATTCAGTCTTTGTATTCTTCTGATTAAGTTTTTGTTCTGTTTTTAATCTATTTGAATTTCTTGATTTATTGCAGAAGAAAATGGAAATCCAACCTGTAGAAAATTAAGATTAAAGTTATTTCAAAAATTATTTTAAGAAAAAAATTTAAAAACAAATCATTATTCTTTGAAATGATGAAAGCTGACTTAAATGCATCATCTAATGTGAAATGATATCATTGATATTTGTCAGACAAATGTTTGGCATTTGGCCAAGAGTAGTCTTTTTGTATTGTAGGGTTTAAAAAGCATTAGATAAAGTTTTATTGTTTAACCTAACTCTATTTAAGTAATTGTTTTTCCAAATAACAATATTTAATGTCTACATCCAAAAAGCCAGCTCAAAGAAAATAGACTAAATGTCAGCTAATTTTACTCAGGTTATAAATTAGTTACAACGGTATGAAATAGAATATAATAAGATTCTAAATGAACTCAAGACAACAACATCATTTTTTAATTTCAAAAAATGAAAAGAAAATACTACACCGTTTTTTTATATGTAATTATGGTAAAAAAAGATAAAAGAAATTTAGAAAACAGAACATGGTTAACTAGAATTTTATCGGTAAAAGTGTAATAAGTCGAGTCAATAGTGCCCGGTGGTCTTAGCTCTTCCACATGTTACAACACAATTGCATTATTATATTATTCTTCAATTGTAACTTTGACTTTTTGCCATTTAACATATTTATATAAAATTAAAATATATTTTATTTTTCTTCTTAATATTTTTATATTACCAAGAACACATTACAAGTAAGCAAATGAATATTTTCTAGAAAACTCACAATGCTAAAAAGTTTCAATAACAACTATCATAAGATCACTTATTCTAAGTTACTATGCTAAAAAGTTTCAATAACAACTATCATAAGATCACTTATTCTAAGTTACCATGCTAAAAAGTTTCAATAACAATTATCATAAGATCACTTACTCTAAGTTACCATGTGACTTATATGACTGATTTCCTCTAGATAATATGTCTTGTGCTTTTCTCCAATGATGTTGTCAGTACACCAAATGGGGTATGGCACATCGGCCAACAAATTCTGAACGTCGAAAGTAAAAACTAGCCAATAATAGCTTTTTATTTTGCTATTATAGAGATGAAAATACTAGAAAATTTAAATGACATTAAAATATTTTTGCAATATGCTAATTATTGTAAATGTTGCAAAAAATTATCCTCAATGTTCATTTCAATGTGTCACAATATTAGTTAGAATTCATTTATTTAAAGAATAGTTTGTGATAAATTTAAAAAAAATATTTTATGTAATTTGATTTATGTAGTATTTTGAGACAAATTTATAAAAAATACCTATTATTTAATTTTGTTGATAAAATACTTGTTATTAATAATCTTTGCTTTTTAATTATATTTAGATGTGTAAGTTAATATAAAAAAGGTTAAACTTAAATTAATTTTTCATTTTTATAATGGAAAAAATAATAAAGGAAAAATGATGGAAAAAGTCATTTATGAATTTTAATACAAGTGGGACTCAATGTTTTTAAAAGAATGGAAAGAGATCATTTATAAACTTTAATACAAGTGGGATCATCATTTTTAATATGTTTTAAAAAAAATTATATACAAGTAGGGGTCATTGTTTTTAAAAAAAATTTAAGTCTTTTGGCAGTTAGGGTGTGGGCGATGCCACGTCATGTCATTGTCTCTCTCTAAGAAACGTACCTAAACTCAAAAGTCAAAGAGCACAAAGACATTGACAAAAATCGAAAATTAAAACAGCATCATCAAACTCGGGATTAGACCTTGAAATCGTTTGTTCCAAAATTTTAAATTGTATTATTACTTCTTTTTGTTAGAAAAAGAGGAGATTTAATCTACATTAAAAAAATGTATTTAAGATATTTTATTGTGAAAATATCTTTTGGTTAAAATAAGTATCATGTTGGTTATTATTAAACTTGAACATGGGTCGACCTGGCCTAACTAAAAAATTATTAATCCAAGCTCATCTAACTAATAAAAATTATAATCAGGCTTGGGCTATGCCATTATAAAATATGTTAAGCCCAAGCCCAACCCATCCAACCCGTCAAATAAATATTATATCAAAATTTTTATATCATTAGTGATTAATTATTCCAAAATCTAATAAAACTTTGAGAATGCTTAATTTAATTGGGAATGACTAAGAATAAATCTCATAGGAGAGATTAACCACTTTGAGCTAGCCCCTTGACAACCACCTCATATTTTGTTGCGTTGTTGGTTGATGAAAATGTCAACTTGGCAACATAGGATAATTTGGTTCTCTCGTGTCCTTGGATTGATACCCCTATTCCTGCTCCTTAGGAGGACGCACCACCCACATAGTATCCATTCCTCCGTATTCACCATTTCTACTAGTTCAAGCCCTGTAAATTCTACCACAAGATTTGCTAGTATTTGTTCTTTGAGGTTGCTCTTGCTCTCAAATTATATGTCAAATACTCCTAGTCGGATGACCCACTCGACTAATCTACTAGATATTTTTAATCGTAAAACTTTAAAGGAGGGGTAGGTTGTTCACACAACAGCTTATGGGATTGGAAATATGGTCTAAGCTTAGTGGATGATGTTTTCAAGCTTATTAAAAGCATGTTATTAGACACGTAGAAACTCTATGACACATGTGCTACTAACTTTGTCTGTGAAGGAAAGGAATATTCCTTAATTGCTTTTCAGGAGAAAAGACGCTAAAATTAATGAAGATTCTTGTGGTCTTCACAACGCCAAAAAGTGTCAGTACGGTGCGTCAGAGATTCCTCACTACAGTCCAATTAAAAGAAATTTTTCTATTATGCACCGCGTCTCGAGTGTCTCCGCGCGAATTTGTCAACGTCAGCAAGGTCAACCAATGGGAAAACTCCACGTTGCATTCTAGCGCGTCTCTCTTAGAACCAGATTGCTCAAAGATAAATGAGATTTTATCAATGGAATTTTATCACACCTCAACGTTCAAATTCTATCTTTAAACGTCCTGTAATCTGTCTCCAATGGGAAGATTCAAAAGATGAGAAATTGAAGATAAGCAATATCGTAAAGTTTGCAATGGCTACTTTACAGAGCTTCAAAGTATAAATAGAAGACTGGAGCAGACATTCAAACTTGGTGAATCACCTCGAATTTCTTAAGAGCTAAAACGCTGCTCAAATTACTCTAGCTTTCAAAGAAATTCCACGCAAGCAATCAGCAAACATCAAAGTTCATATCTATTTATAATAGAGAGAAATTACTTAGATTAATATTGTAAGGATTCAACATTTCTATAAGTTGAATCCAGTTCGCATTTCTATTTAATCTGAGTGTTAGTTTGGGAAGGGTTATCAAACTAAGTTGAGCGGTAGTTAGAAAGGAGGGTACTTTCTGTAATAGGGTCTACCAGCTATAAAGGTTTCTTCGCCTATTGAAGGAATGAATCACTAGTGGATTAAAGCTCGGAGACTGTATCCAGGAACTGTAGGTAGGTTAGAGGCCGAACCAGGATAAATCTCTGGTGTTGACGTTCTATCTTTAAGCATTAAGCTTTATCAGTGATCAACTCATCTATCTCTTTCTCTCATTTATTTACTTGCTTGTTATCTGATATGTGCTAAATAGTCTTACTCAACTAAAGATTGAAGATAAACTGTGCCAGCAAAGCTGAGCAGTTTAAAAGTTTTTATACCGCACTCAGCACACATATAAAAGTTGAACTTGGTGAATAACTACAAAATAATTAAAAGTAACCAAGATTAAGCATTCACCCCCCCTCTGCTGTTGTTAAGAGCCTATTTACAAACCAACAAGTGGTATCAGAGCAGTTGCTCAATTTTTAGACTAACTTTCTTTGAGTAAGATCAATAAATGGCTTACAACAACTATAATTCCGATTCCAGTCAGACAATTCTCCTTAAAGATGGAATGTCTGTTACTAGACCACCTCTATTCGACGGTAATCATTACACATTCTGGAAAAATCGAATGAAAAATTTCATCCAGTCCCAAAGCATGCAAGCCTGGCTCACTATTGAGCTTGGTCCTAGAGTTCCCACAGTGGTGAGGAACGGTGTGTGTGTGTGTGCTAGTAGATCTAGGGGACTATGATGACGCTAACCTGAAGCTTCTCAAAGAGAATGTCGCAGTGATTAATTACTTACACTATGCTTTAGATCTTACTAAGTTCAATATGGTCTCGGGATGTGAAATTGTATAGGAGATCTGGAAGAAGCTGGAGATTACTTATGAGGGGACCGACAAGTTTAAGGAGTCAAAGATCAATCTCATGCTGAGAGAGTATGAGATGTTCTCGATGGGTACCAGCGAGGGTATTCAGAGCATGAATACCAGGTTCATTAACATTATTAATGAATTGGAGAGGCTTAGAAAAGAGTTCACCGAAGAGGAGCTCATCAAGAAGATTCTCCGCACTCTTACAGTAGAGTGGGATTCCAAGAAGAGCGCTATTGAGGAGGCTCATGATCTTAAGACCTACAGCTATGATGATCTGATAGGCACCTTGCTAACTCATGAGATATCTCTGAGGAAGTACTCAAATGACTCCAAGTGGAATCGAGGTAAGGAGGGTAAAGCCATTATCCTTAAAGTAGATTCATCATATGAGTCCACTAGCTACGAATCTGATGACCAAATGGCCCTTCTGACCAGGTGGTTCAAACGCTTCATTAAGAATGATGGGAAGTTCAATAGCAAGAAGAAGTTTCTAGCTAAAATCAAGTCAACTCAACACTGGCGAGGAGCTGAGGAAGGACCGAAGAAGGAGCACAACAAAGACATTAAATGATTTGGCTATGGAGAGAAAGGCACATCCAGTCGAGCCGTCCCAAGGCGAAGAAGGAAAGGTTCAAGAAGAGGTTCTCCAAGAAAAATGAGGTACTTGTTGCCACTTGGAGCGATTCAAAAGAATATTCATCATCTGATGAGGAAGCTACTACTTTGGCCAACCTCTACTTGATGGCCATCGAGAATCAACAAGGTGAAGGCTTAGCATCTATGTCAGGTAGAGATCATTTCGCTATCAACTCTGAAGCTGAGCGCAATAAAAGAAAAGCTCCTTAAACTGAGGTACATTCTAAGGTTCCTTTATCAATTGATGAATTCGCCTAGGCTCTCTTTGATGTTATGAAACTGACTAATAAATTAATGAAAAACATCAAAGAGATAGTGAGGAGAAGTGATTATCTGAAAGATACTATGCTTCCTTATCACTTGATATCCGCTTTCATCAAGAAAAAGCTGAGTATTAAGAATGTGCTATCAGTAAGCTCACTAAGCAATTAGATGAGTTGACTGCTGAGATAATGGCTTTAAAGAAGAAAGAGGTTCTCCTCCAGCTAACAGTCAAACTCAGAGTAACCAACTCACAATTCTAAGAGGAAGAATTCCTCCAAATAGAAGAAAGCGAGCCAGCCCAAACAAAAAATAGTGTCCGATTTTTATGGGAAAGCTGGACATGCCACAGTTCTTTGTCAGCTTAAAAATGGTTATTACAACGAGTACGACTGGTCAAACTTAAGCATTGCTAACAAAGGAGGACCTAGCTCGAAAGCATGGGTACCTAAGAAAATGTAACTATTTTGCAGGTGAGCTTTAGATCCGCTGTTGACTCTCGAATGTGGTATTTGGATAGTGGATGCTCAAGGCATATAACCGGAGATGAAAGCAATTTCATCTCAGTAGAGCGCAAAAGAAATGGAAGTGTCAATTTTGGAGATAACCAGAAAGGCAAGATTGTAGGCTGTGGCATTGTTTGGTGTCTCTCCTTCAATTGAAGAGGTTTCTCTTATCAAGGGTCTGAAGTTCAATCTGCTCAGTGTAGCCCAGCTCTATGAAAAAGGTAGAAAGGTTATATTCAACTCAGCAGGATGCTCTGTATTTGACTGTAAGACTGACTCAACTATACTCTTTGCTCCCAGGATCAATAATGTTTATATGATTGATTTATCCCCTGGCTCCACTAACATGTGTCTTGTATCTAAGGAGGATAATTCGTGGCTTTGGCATAGAAGGTTGGGTCATATTAATATGAACATTCTATCCAAATTGGTAAAAAGCAATTGGTTGTGGGTTTACCCAGTATCAACTTTGAAAAGAATAAACTGTGCTCTGCTTGCCAGCTCGGTAAGCAAGTTAAGAAATCATTTAGATCAGTAAATCACGTAGTAACTAAATGACCGTTGGTGCTACTCCACCTTGATCTTTTCGGCCCAGTTCAGCCTATGAGCTTGGGTGGTAAGAGGTTCTCATTGGTTGTTGTAGATGACTTCACGAGATTCACATGGGTAGTCTTGCTGAGTAGCAAAGACGAGACTTATGAATTTTCAAGCTCAGTAAACGGATAATGAACGAAACAGGAGATGAAATCTGTAGAATTCGAAGTGATCATGGATGTGAATTCAAGAATTTTCGTTTCGAAGAATTCTGTTCAGCGCATGCATTGACCACAACTTCTCTTTTCCTTATACGCCTCAACAAAATGGGGTTGTAGAAAGGAAGAATAGGACAATAGTTAAGATGGCTTAATCCATGCTGAGTGATAATAATCTACCAAAGTACTTTTGGGGAGAAGCTGTTAACACTACCTGTTATATCTTGAATAGGGTTTTAATTTGCCCAATTCTTGAGAAAATAACCTATGAGCTTTGGTGAGGGCGCAAGCCTAAGATTGGTCATCTCAAATCTTTTGGCTGTAGGTGATATATTCTTAACACCAAAGAGCAATTAGGAAAGTTTGATCCTAAGTCTGATGAAGGTATCTTTTTGGGATACTCAATTAATAGTAGGGCTAATAGAATATATATCAAGCATACTAGCCTCTTAGAGGAGTCTATGCATGTAGATTTCAATGAAACTAACATTGCAGAAAGATGACCCTCTAATGAAGACAAAGGATTTCCTCAGTTTTCAAATCAACCTAGTATGCCACAAGCTGTGCTACCCAACTCAGAACAGGAGCCCCCATCTGAGGAAGCTAAAGATGATGATGAAGATCTTTCTATCAACTTCAACGATGACGAAGATCAACCTCCACCTCAGCATCCCATTGTCGATCCTCTAGAAGTTGATCCGAATCTTCCAAGAGAGATTAGAGTTCATCGCAACCATCTTCTTGACAACATAGTTGATGATGTTCATAATCGAGTGATGACATGTGGTCAGCTCAGTTAGATGATGAGTCATCCAGCCTTCATATCATTGATCGAACCCAAGAAGTTTGAATATGCAAAAGGAGATGATTATTGGATGATCGTAATGCAAGAGGAATTGGATCATTTCAAGTGTAATGATGTTTGTGCTCTAGTTCCTAGGCCTAAAAGGAAATCAATTATCGGTACCAAATGGGTATTCAAGAACAAGCTAGATGAAGATGACATTGTTATTAAGAACAAGGCCAGATATGTTACTCTAGGTTACAATCAACAAGAAGGCATTGATTATGATGAGACCTATGCACCAGTAGCCCGACTTGAAGCTATTCGAATCCTTTATGCTTTCGCATTCCATATGAACTTTAAATTATTTTAAATGGAGGTCAAAATTGCTTTCCTAAATGGATTCATTCAAGAAGAAGTCTATGTTCGCCAGCCTCCAGGCTTTGAAGATGCGAAGAACCTTGAGCATGTCTTCAAATTAAAGAAAGCTCTCTACAGATTGAAGCAGGCTCCAAGAGCTTGGTATGAAAGGCTGACCAATTTCTTGATTAGCAACGGCTATGAAAGGGGTAAAACAGATACAACTTTGTTTATCAGGTGAAGGAAGGAAGATGTGTTGCTTGTCTAAATATATGTTGATGATATCATATTTGGAGCAATTGATGAGATGCTATGCAAGGAATTCAACAAGCAGATGAAGAGCGAGTTTGAGTTGTCTATGATGGGAGAGCTCAATTTCTTTCTTGGACTTCAAATCAAGTAGACTAATGATGGAATTTTCATCAATCAATCCAAATACGCCAAAGAAGTTTTGAAGAAATTTGACATGGAACATTCTAAGTCAATGTCTACTCCTATGGCTACGGATACTATCTTGAGTAAAGATGAAGCTGGAAAACCTATAGATAGCAAGTTCTATAGAGGGATCATCGGTTCTCTTCTTTATCTCACTGCTAATAGGCCAGACATACAGTATGCTGTGTGCTACTATGCATATTATCAAGCTGATCCTAGAGAATCTCACTTAGCAACTGTGAAGAGAATTCTTAGGTACTTGCAAAGTTCAATTGAAGTAGGTCTGTGGTATCCCAGTAGCTCAGATTTCACTCCTAGGGGATTCACAGATGCTGATTATGGAAGAGACAAACTCGATAGGAAGAGTACAATAGGAGGATGTCATTTCCTTGGAGAGTGTCTTGTCTCTTGGTATAGCATGAAGTAAACTTCTATTGCACTAAGTATAGCTGAAGTTGAGTAAATGGCAGAAGGAAGTTGTGTAGCACAATTGCTTTGGATAAAGCACCAACTGGAAGATTATGGTATAAAATCAAATTATCTCGAGGCTATGTGTGATAACAAGAGCGTAATTGATTTATCCAAAAATCCAGTTCAGCATGGAAGAATGAAGCATGTCAACATTAGGCATCACTCTATTAGAGATCATACAAGGAGATGTTAAGCTGGAGCATGTTCCATCAGAGGTGCAGCGCGCTGACATCTTCACCAAACCATTGCCGAAGGAACAATTCTGTGTACTGAGGTAATTGATTGGTATGGCTAATCCACGATGAAGAAGAAGGATGAAAATCTCAGAAATTTGGCTAAGTGTTGGAGATCAAGTAGGAGATGACACGTGGATAACACCGTCAAGTTTTTAAAGTAACAGGGTGAGGAACAGTTCACGGTTAAAATTCAAACCTCTACATTTTAAAAAAGATGCACACTTGAATAGGAACCGTTTTTACCAAAACTTACCATTTTATCGAAGTGGTTAATTAGAGGTCAATCTCAGCGTTTATTTTCATCATGAGCTGAGATAGTGACACATGTCAAGGAAAGCTGAGATTGTCTATATAAGTTGAATAGTTGAAGAGAGTGGGTTACTTGCTTTCTGCGAACTTGAAATCTCAGAGCATTCGAACCCTAATCTTTTTTTTTCAATTTCTTCTCAAAATCTCTCAAATGGTGAAAACCAAGACCACTTTCAGAATAAAAAACACAACTGTAATGAAGATTGTGGAATGTAAAAGGGAAGACGGAGAAGTTAACCCTTGAAGCAGGAACCAATCTTACGAAAGTAGATTTGGAAGATGGCTTGGATTTTGGCCCTGTATATGAAATGAACAATGAAGGCCTACTTCTCAACAAGATGATGCATCGAGTTATTAAGTAGTAGCACCTCAGTTCCTTCTTAAGGATGGAAGGTCCTACAATCACATGCCTCATTAGAGCATTCTACAGTCATCTCTACACAATAGAGGGCTTTAATGATGTTCTGCTGATGGATTTTGGAGGTAAATCTACCTTGATTTATTCTTGCCTGATAGGGAGCATTCTCAACGTGCTTAACTTAGGCACTCAGCTCCGCATATCTGGCGATGAAGATGTTGTTATCATTCTCGAGGATTAAGAACTCCTAGCCAACTATGTTTTGGGGGAGATAGTCACCAGCAGGATGTCATTGACAGCAAGGATGTGCCATGAGCTGGTGGTGAAGTTGCTGTTACCCAAAACATACACTTACTTCGAGCATTGTGTGGTCTACTATATGGTAGAGGGTAAGAAGCTCAATTGGCTAGTGATGATTCTTCATCACTTAACCAATCTGACTACCATCTATCACTATAATTACCTTATAACCGAGATTATGAGGGTAGTGAAAGTTGACGTGGATTCGTTTCTGGGGGAGTCCGATGAAACAGTCATGCTGGTGAAGAAGAGGCTTGAAATGTCACATTTCAGTAGGCTGAATCACAACCAGGTTCATGCTAAGTACACTAAGGCTTAGCAGAAGCGAAAACTGAAGTATGTACAGATAATATTGCCTACGGACATTAGCAAGGAGGAGGAAGACCAGTTTATGGTGGACTTTGAGGAGAGTGATGACTTTGATAAGGCTCCCATCTCTAGTATCTTGGAGAATGTGATCACCATCCCCTCCAAGGTTGCTTCCTTTAAGGCCAAGGGGAAGAGTCCAGCCAAATCCAATGATGCTACTGCTCAGTATCAAAGAAGGAAGATGTAAGCTAAAACCCCCACAAAAAGGGAGGTGGAGGCTAAGCTACTAGCTGAGCAAAAAGCTAAGGAGAAAGAAGCAGAGGCTGAGGCTAATGAGTTCGTGCACCAAAGGAAGCGCAAGATGGTCTTCTTAGATGATATTGAGGAGTAGGGAGAGACCAAGAAGTCTAATGTAAGGACCAACTTGGGTCCAACGCTGCTGAGAACATTCAAGATATTTTTGCCAAACTTAAGGGCACTCAGCGAAAGCATTCTGCCACCACAAGGCCGCTGTAAAAGAATGTGTAGGTGGTGAGCAGCGAGGAGGATGTTGGAGAAACCCTTACCCTGATTCCAGAGGAGTCTTATCCTCAAGACCCCAGCATCCCCTCTCCAACATTCACTCATGTTGAGAAGCCTTCTTCTCAGCATGAGAAACCTTAAGCTTACCCATCCTTGGGTCAAATAGCTAACCTAGAGGTTCCGCAACATCCTATCCCCCTCATCTTCTCTTGTAAATCCTCAAAACCCTTCTCTTGTAATTTCTTCAATTCCATCAGGTTCTACTCTAGTAGATCCTGAAATGCAAAAAAAATTCTTCTTCTTCTACCTCTACACATTCCCCAATTCAAATTTCTTCACCTGAAAATAGCCAAGATTATTTTCCTCCATCTCTAGTACATATTTCTTCAACCCCTTCTTCTGTACATTCTCAACCAACAACCAATTCTTCTAGAGCTATAGTACCTAATTTCTTTACATGTACATGATTCTGAACCTACCCTTTCTTCAAATCCATCCTTAACCCTCTTTACCCCTCTGGTTAGGGAATTTCCCAACGTTGAGAACTCTGCTCAACAGGGAAAAGCAAGTGATAAGTGTATAATTACACTTATTATCATCATAATTTTATATAATAAACACTATAGTGTTAGTCATTTTTATACTTCATATAAAAGATTTCATGTGGTATGTAGTTGTTTTTTATGCAAATGCAGATACTAGGTAAATCTTGGGAGTAAAATGAGCTAAAGTGGAATTCTATGAAAAAAGAGTGAAAAATGTGCAAAATGATGCGTGGAACTTAAAGATTTGGCTTAGGATCGAAGCTATCGAAGATCGGTGAAGTTACAAGGAGATTTCTAAAGAAAACTCAATTCACGATCGTGACAATACCTCGCGATCGCGACCTGTTCACTTCAGAAACAGAACTCTACCAATTAAAGGTTCACGATTGCGAATCACATATCGCGGTCGTGACATGGACAGTTTTCTGGTATTATCTTCTTAACTACCAACCGCCAGATAAGTATGATCAACCACCATCAACTACCAACGTCAGGAGTCAACCAATCATGAAAAGGTGCCTATCCATTGTGGATTCAACCAAAGCCTCTCAACCAATCACATTGAAGAGATGCAATCTTTCACAGATGTGACTCTTCATTTGGATAAATGCAACCCTTCAAACTCTATAAATAGGGCTCCAATTCTTCACAAATTTCATACATCAAGTGTTGGATAGTGTGGAACACTAGAGAGGAAAGCAAAAGATTGCAAATATAGTATGTGTATAGTTAGATTCGCTACGTTCTTAAAGTGTTAGCGAGAAAATGTTTAAGTGATTCGAATCTTTATTTCGATCACTAGATTTCTCTACATTCTCGAGCGATTGTTGTATAAGTGTACTTGCAAATCACTTATCAATAAAAGTTTTCATTCTTCAATATTCATTTGTTCGATATTCGCAAAGAATAGCATCCTAGTAGAGGTTTTGTACGAGTCGAGACCGAATTCAAAGTAGATGCAGGAATTGCGGGAATTGACGACTCCCATTAAAGAGTGGATACGGTTTGATCAACTTTAGCTTTCACTTGCATACCTTACAACTTGTTTTGT
>CATIWQ010207586.1:0-10939 GCA_949673415.1 Euphorbia schlechtendalii
AAAGTAAGTATTACCTACTTCTTACTTTTTACTTAAAAGTAACTTTTTTAAGTTGAAAAAAGTTTAGAGAAACACTAAACTAACTAACTTTTAATTTAAAATTCTACTTTTAAGCAAGTTTGACTAACTTTTAAATTTAGAGAAACACCTTTGAGTAACTTTTAATTTAAAATTTTAACTAGGTATAACTGATTTTTAAATTTACAGAATTAGCCGGCTTATGGAACTGAATACTCACCACAAATAAATGCTTAATATCAAGAAGGCTCAATTCAGAATTTTGGTCTTCTTGGATAACGACATTGAGAAGATATTCAAGCATGTCTTGCGGCTCCTTACCTCCTGCTGGTGAAGATTTTAGTTGCAATCTTTGCGTGACGATTCCATCTAATATCCCAAACAATCTCTCAAAATAGAGCTTAGCTTGTCGGCGAATTCCTTGTGGATCTAGTATCTTAAGCAGGGGAAAATAGTCGGCGAGATTCGGCTTCCCTGAAACTTCCATGATACTCACAACAGCACCGTAAAACTCTTGCGACATGGAAGAGTTATAGCTGGCTAAATCGATCGAGAAGAAGGTGTTCGATAAAAGGTTCAAGATAGTTGTGAAAATAGCAGGACCGAAATTAACAGCTTGACCGTTCTCGCAATGCTCTCGCACAAACGCCAGTAGCTCCTTCACTTTTTGCTGACGGATGTTTTGACTTTGTTCGAGCTTTTTTGAGGTGAACACTTCCGTGGCGATCACTTTTCTGAGGCCCCTCCATTTGTCCAAAGGCGGCAGCCATGCGATCGATAACTTGTGGTGGTCTTGTATACGAGCTGCATCGGGGACGGCTCGAAAGGATAAGGCTTGGCTGTGTTTTAGTAACGCTTCTTTAGCGAATTCTGGGGAAGATATCACTATGGCGGTTTTGCTTCCTAGTTTGAGTGTCATTAAGGGTCCGAATTTTTTTGAGAGATCGGCGAGTGATTGGTGAGGTTTTTTTCCCAATTCTAATATGTTTCCGATGACCGGAAAAGGCTTGGGACCTGGTGGAAGAGAGAGGGAATTTCTGCGAAGGATTTTGGATATAAATAAATGGATGAATATGTGGAATGCTAAGGAAAGCAGAAGCAGCAGACTTAGATAACCCATTGCTAAAATTTGTTTATGTCTCAGCGTAATAATGAACGGCTATGTTGGGGAAATTATATAGGAGAAGTTGGACGCTAATAAATTACAACTGCATACCATTTGACTGTCAGTTGAAAAAGATTTCTACCGTTAAATTTACTAGTGTGGTAAGATTTACATTTGACTAGTCTACATTGTTTTTATTTAAAAATCAAAATATATATAATACTATTGACACATTTTACATGTCTTAAATGAATAAATAATAAAGGTATACAGGAAGGGATGATAATGGATCGAATTTGGATCTGATATGAATTTATATTATCATCATTTCAAGACTGATGCAGGATAAATGGTCTTTGTGTTAACCTTAAAATGATGGAAATATGAATCCAGATCCAACCCATTGACATAGATATATACAAGTACTAATCTATTTTTTATGTTTTATTTTTCCAGCTCATGCATTTAATGTTATAGAATAAATAAGAGTACACCTGAAGGAAGAATAATGAAATATTGGTCATTTTAAGATTAATATTAAGACCACATTAATTAAAGTAATAAAAATATTTATATTCATTTTTTGGACATATAACAGACATGTATAGATCGGATCCTTTAAACCTTGTCCTTGATATTATTTCCGAAGAGCATAACATGAAACCAAATTTGAGATGTGTATGCAGTATTGCCTCTGTTTATTTCATTCCATCTCACACGTTTCACTATTTTTCATAAAATAGTTAATAAAACTTTGTAAATACTTATCTATATTTAATAATTTATTTTTCCAACCTGATTATACATTTATTACTATAAAATAAATAATGGTATTCATGGAAGAGAGAAGGAAAAGACTCGTAAAATTTAAAATTAATTATTATTTTAAGTTTTCATATTTTGACTAAATGAACTACTTAATCTCTTATTCTTCTTCTTATCAAGATCTTAGTGAATTAAAATTCCATCAAATCGGGATTTGTTTCCGCGTTTTATCTCATTCTGATTTCATCATCAGATTTTGACATGGTTCAAGATCTGTTGTTGCGTTTTCTTAGCATCTAATATCTTAATCAAATTTCGATCTGTTGCTACGTGCTTTTGGTTTCTCTCTTCTTTTTTTCTTCTTCTTTTTCGAATCACAATTTACCACAGAGTGAGATTATTTTATTCTTTCAATTGACGATTTTCATTGTTGTTGCATTTGTTTGATCTGATCTTGATTTAATGAATTTTGATGATGGAGGGGTCGTGTTTAGAATGCGAAAATGAGGAGAAAAGATTGTTTCCGATTTTTAAGGGATGAATCAATCTCAATTGCAATCTAAAGAAGTCCTTGTTAATCTACAATTTTCCACTTTTATCGATAAGCAATTCAACTGGATCAACGTCAATGAGAGAGCACCAACATCATGCAAGGATTTGAACAAGCGGACGCAAAAGTAAGGAGAAAATAGAGTATCAAGTTCTAATCTAACTATGATTTACTCGATTCCGAGAAAACTGTCATTGAAGAAATATTAACATAGTATTAATCTATTTTATTGTTTTACTTTTCCAACCCAATTGTGCATTTAATATTATAGAATAAATAAGGGTATACATTGAAGAAAGTGTAAAAAAATTATGAAATTTTGAAATAAACTACCCTTTCATTTTCAAAATAACCTTCACTTTAAGATTAATATTAAAATCACATTATTTAAAGCAATAAAAATATTTATTTAACTCTATAATTTTTATTAATTTTAAAGTTGATTAAATATTGTATTATTTTTATTAATTTTTATTTGTATTAAATAAGTATAAAATGGATAAAATATTTAAAATGTGCATTGAAATCTGAAAATTACATTTATTATATAAAATTTTAAAAATCCTGAAAATTAGTTATAAAAAAGAAGTATTGCTATAAATTTTCATATTTTGAGTATTAATCTTAATGAATTGAAGAAGCACGAGAGTGGAGTGGAAATATATTATAGTGTGTGGTTGGCTTCTTGTATTATCCCAATAATTTGTTTGTTATGACATGACCATTTGTAAATAAAATAAAAATGGCAGAGCAAAATTGAAAAGAAAAATATATTTACACTTAAAATTTGAAGATCTAGAAGTATGATTGAAAGGATTGGCTGGACCTACCGGGTAAAGAACCCAAACAAGTTGTCGGAAAGACTTTTTGAAATGGAAGATAATTAGCAACTGCATTTAATATATTTGTTGGCTTCTCTCATCCAATAATCATTTTACAAAAAGTAAGAGCACGACATGAAACCAAATTTCAGATGTGTATACATCCCTCCATTTCACAATTTTTAATAAAATAATTAATAAAGTATGTAAATAATAATTTATATTTAATGATTTTTTTAACCTAAATTAGATTTTTTTAACCTAAATTATGTATTTATTATTATGAAATAAATAAGAATATAAAAGGATGGATACATGAAGAGAATCGTAGAGTTTAAAATTGACAGCTATTTTAGATTTTATATTTTGACTAAAAATGAAAAAAATGTGTATATTGCTAAAACTTTAGGTTTGGCATTATCCAAGGCTCATCCTCTTCTCGTAAAATCTTGGGTCACAACACAAAAATAAATAATATATTTGCTAGAAAGTTTTGAATCAGCACAAACATTACAAGCAAATCAATTTCATTTATTTCAAAATAAATGGCACTAATTTTTACAATCATTTAATAATAATTCTTTTTTCGTTACATTGTAAGGTCAGTTGTGTCAAAATTAAAAAAAAAATCTGAACTAGTTTATTTTAATTTAATCAGTTCTATAATTATTTATGTCACTCCAATCATACTAATATTTAATTAGAAATATTATATTTAATAAAATAGTTTTTAGTAGTATTAAAAGCTATTTAGTAAGAAACAATTTGAAAATTAAAAGTAAAACTCTACTTTTTTCCATAATATTTTTATTTTTATCTTTTCTTTAATTTGAATTTTTTTATATGCTATTGTTATTCCTTCATCATCCTTCTTCTTCTTCTTCTTTAGATTTCCCTCTCCCTCTCCCTCTCTTCTTCTTCTTCTTCTTCTTCTTCTTCTTATTCTTCTTTGAATCAAGATCTCAGTGAATCAAAATCTCATCAGATCGCGATTTGTTATTGCGTTTTATCTCATTTTGATTTCATCATAAGATTTTGACATGGTTCGAGATTTATTGTTGCATTTTCTTAGCATCTAATATCTTAATCAAATTTCGATCATTTGCTACGTACTTTCGGTTTCTCTCTTCTTCTTTTTTCTTCTTTTTGGAATCGCGATTTACTAAAGAGTGAAATTATTTATTTCTTTCAATTGACGATTTTCATTGTTGTTGCACCTGTTTGATCCGATCTCGATTTATGAATTTGGTGATGAAGGGTCGTGTTTGGAATGCGAAAATGGAGGGAGAAGAGATTGTTTTTGATTTTTAAGAGATGAATCAATCTCAGTTGCGATCTAAAAAAATTATCGTTAACCTGCTATTTACCGCTTTAATCGATAAGCAATTCAACTGGGTCAACGTCAATCAAAGAGCAACAACATCAAACAAGGATTTGAATAAACGGAAGCAAAAATCAGGAGAAAATAGAGTATCAAGTTCCAATATAACTATGATTTACTCAATTCTAAAAAACTACCATTAAAGAAATACTATCATGGCAGATATAATTGAATCCTGTTTTGAATGTTCCTTCTTAGTAATTGGTAAAGAAGTTGTTAGTCTCTTTGATTTAGGAACCTTATTTGGCAAGTTCAATTTTCCTTTATATCCCGGTGATGTCAATTTATTCAGTTTTTGTACGATTGTGTTTTTTTTATTTTTTACTCAGCTTTCATGGAAGATATTAGTTTTGAATTGTGGTGTGATTATTGATTACTCTGTTAGTTTTTAAGTTTTTTCGGCTTCCATTCAAATCCAATTTCAAATCATGTCTTTATAATTGGTATAATAATTATTATACTAGGTATAATATTCATTCTACCTAGTATAATATAAAAGAATATTAAATAGCCGAAGATAGAGAAAGCATTTCATATTTCGCATTTGAATAATACAATGGTCATTATTTCCGGTATAGTGTACCAGGTATAATGACTATTATACTAGGTATGACAGTTATGATAACGAATAATATCCGAATATTCAAATCATTGGAGATAGAGAAAGTATTAAGATCCAGTTTCACATTATACATTTGAATCCAATTTCATCTCATGTCATCATACCTAGTATAATGACCATTATACCAAACTAATAATATTAAAGCATATTTAAATTATTGGAGATAAAGTAAGTATTAAGATCCATTTTCAAATTTCATATTTGATTAACACAATAACCATTATTCTTTGTATATTTAATAATAAGACAGAAATATTCAAATCATTCGAGATAAAAAAATTATTAAAATCCGATTTCAAATTTCATATTCAAGTAATATAATAGTAATTTATATGATATAACAGCAGTTATACCTGGTATAATAACTATGAATTTGAAATTAGTAGATATTCGTTATTTTCACGTATTTAGAAAAAATAAAACTTTAAATGATGTTTTTTAAAAATCAAAACTTGAATTCTGAAATGTATAAAATTACACTATATCAGAGCATAGCATCACCTAAAATTATTATATCATTTTCGTGCCAAAATAGTTTTTACACATTTTGGTGCAGATGAATTTTCATATATTAAGTGCTTATTTGGCATAGCTATTAGCTGTTACGGTTTGCTGTTGTTTTTTGCTATTAGCTGTTACAGATAGCAGATTGCTGCTGTAGTTGCTATTCAGTAGTAGCTGTTTATAATTTAGTGTTTGGTAAAATTTTATTGCTGGTAGAATGGAAAACGACACACATGTACATTAGTTTTATAATAAATAAAACTAACTATAAATAAATTTTGTATTCAATGTTTTTTTTATTTTTGTGTAATTATATTCTTTGTTTTGGAAGCACACCAAATATGAAAAAGAAATATAAATAGAATTAAGAACATTAGAAAAAGTTGGTGTGCATATCTTACGGGGAGTAGTTAAATAAAGGATATGTAACATGTTAAACATATAAATTTTTTTAAAATTAATATTTTAACTGTGTGAAAAAAAGAAAGAGGTGGACAAACAATTGCAATTGCAAATAAGTAAAGAAGGAAATAAATTGGAAAAACTTTTTCTGAACTACACCAATTTTGCAACTTGTACGAACTACAACAATTAACTCTTCAAAAGCAATATGCTGTTGTTTAATTATTTAAACCAAACAGTATAACATCAACTATTTAGCTCCAAACTGCAAACTGCAGTAGATAGAAGATGAAACAAACACCCAAGTCCCTGAGAATGGATCGAGCCCAGCAGATAAAGAAAACTAAAATTTAGGCTTTAACCTCAAAAAGGAGCAAATCAAATTTAATTTGTAGAATGTTGAAAAAGTGCCGTTTGTGGACCCCAACATCCACGTGCCCTCTAAAGGCGCCATCTTCTTCCAATTTCCTTCGATCTTTTGGCTTTTATTAAAAGTCAGAAATCAAATCGCCCAAATACTCGATTAGATCAACGATGGCTACTTTTCTCCGTCTAATGCTTGCTGCTCTCTTGATCTCCGCCGCTCCCTCCGCCGCATCACGGACTCCTCCTTCCACGGTCTATACTAACTTCACAGTCGGAGACAAAGCTGGATGGTTCTTCGATTCCGCCACCAACACCTCCGCCTTCAACTATTCGTCTTGGGCAGCTTCTAAGACCTTCAATCTAGGAGATTTCCTCAGTAAGTCTTATTTCCTTGATTTTCTCAAGTTTTCAAGTTTCTAAGTCCACACAGATTGTAATAACTACTTTATTGATTTCTTGTTGTGCTCTGAAATGCGCAGTTTTTAACACGAATTCAAATCAGACTGTAATTCAGACCTTCAACGAGACCACATTCAATAGCTGCTCAATGGATGAATCCGATGACGAGGATACGATCCAGTACGGCGGTGGTAGCACGGCGTTCGGTGAACCGTTGACAGTCCCTGTAGCTTTGACTATTGAAGGTCCAAATTACTTCTTCTCCGATGCGGATGAAGGTTTTCAATGCCGGAACGGTCTGGCTTTTGAGATCCAAGTGAATCACGGACTAGGCTTGCCTCCCAGCCTCAACCAGTCACCTCCGCCGCCGTATAAAGCTCCTCCAGGTCCTCAGTCTCCGCCGATAACCATTCCAGTCGGATCGGGATCGGAGACGCCGTTAAACAGTGGATTCGATGGGAATTGTTTTGTGCGACGCGTTGCGAATGCCATTAGCTTCGCAGTTGCTATCATTGCTCTGTGGTAATTTTGCATATGGAATACAAATTACAATTTTTAACTTCCATTTTTTGTTTGAATTTTGGCCGTTTTGTAATGGGCCAATCTGTACCATTGATGCTATCAATCAATGTTTTGATTGTTTGATCATTTGAACGGAAAAGCATTTTGGAAATACAGTTTCTCTCGCATGCACTGTTTTACGAATTCGAAAGTTGACTTCAATTTTGCCGTCATTAAATTTCAATTGCAATGATTTGGTTCGTAGCACCAAATTTATTCTCTATTCAAATTATAGTTATACGTTTTAGTTTTAACATTTCATATGCAATTAATATTTTAATTGCGGCTTTTTTTCTTATTACTTCCAGATACTCTAAATTTGATATGTTTTACATTTATAAATTACAGTTAATCTCAATCATTATTCAATTTTTATATTAAATAAACTCTTAATTATCAAAATTAAATTAATGGTTAAAATTAATTGAAATTTACTAATTTATCAGATTTTAGAAAATCTTTTTAATACTGGGTCATGTATCAAAAATGTTCTTTTTGCTTGTAATAATAAATTTGTAGTATGATATAGGGCATGGTCAACAATAAAAGAAATTACACGTAAGGACGTAAGATTATAAAATACGATCATAGCTTGGAAATTAAAGTATTAAACTATATCATAATTTAATTCTTATTAAATCATTCCAACTGTTTTTTAATTATCACTTCACATGTTCTTGCTCACTGCTCAGTCACGTGAATTAGATTTTTTATTGACAAGACATTTCCAAATCTCATGCAATTTTCAACAATCCGACTTCCAGAATATCTCAATTGATGAGTTGAATATTAAAATAATTTACTCGTATAATTTGCCATAATACATTAGTTATATTTTAAAAAAACCCCTAATAGTGTTTATACTTGGCTAGACTTAGTAGTCATGACATAGGGCTTTATTGATGGCCCCAAATTTGCAATATATGTTTTTCTATAAAGTATATTAATTAAGTTTATAATTGTTTTTTTACCAAAAAAAATTAAGTTAATTAATTATTTTACACGGTAACCCACCTTTTTATAAATTCTAAAATATTGTTAACTTTATCAATTATCGTTTCATCAGTTATTTAATTTTTTTAAAAAACTTAATTTGTTAGAAATATTCGATCCTCCTGTGAACAGATCAATCAGATCAAAAGATCCGGTCTAATAAAAGGTTATAGAATTTTAAGTAACTAATTACAAATAATTAAGAATTTAAGAACTTAATTGCATTTATCAATTACCATTTCATATATAATGAAATATGACGTGCATATTTAGAAGTATATTCATATTAAATTCATTTTCATTCCATTATCTCTCCCCAGTTTTTTTGCGTCTCACGGTGAAAATATCAGAAATTGATCATTGTTGATCTTCATCGTTGTAGAAGTCGTGGACAATAATTATTCTCTGATACACCGTGAGACATTTCTGATTCGGTTTTATAAAGTGACGTTCTTCGACACGGAAAAGGGTTAGAATCTGAATTCATTTCTATTTCTTATTTCCTTCACAATAGATAAATTTAGCGTGAACAATGTTGTCTATACTAGAGAGTTCTATTTTTGAAATTTAAACCATATAAAAACGCTTGAGATTTGTGCAACATTAAGTGTGAATCGAAAAATAAGATGTTCAAGATATTCTATATCAAGTCAATATTACTCATAAGAACAAAATATAAAATAATTTAGTGACAAATTCCATTGCAAAATTTGCATTACACCTTAAATAAATAAAAAAAAGTACATTTTCGCCTAGGGTCCCATTATTTGTAAGGCCGGTTTTGTGTTTACTTTCGTTGTTCATTTCATACAGGGGTTTTTATGGAAATACCGAAAAAAATCAAAATAATTTTAGGTCATGCCATGGTGTAATTTTACAAATCTCACATTTTAAGTTTTGAGTATTCAAAAAACGTGAATTTAAGTTTTGGTTTTTCAAAATATGTGATATAAAAAAACCCACCGATTTCGGGTATAATATTTATTATACCAGGTATAACAATTATTATACCAGGTATAACAGCTATTATACCTGGTATAACAGACATTATACCTGGTATAATGACTAGTATAATAGCCATTATATCAGGTACAATATTTATTACATTGTTCGAATGTGAAATTTGAAACCAGATCTTAAAAATCTCATTATCTTCAATGATTTGAATGTTTCTTTGAAATTCTTTGTTATGTTGACTATTATACCGGGTATAATAGTCATTATACCTGGTGTAATGATTATAAATCTATTCAAATGCGATATCTGAAGCTGATCTTAATACTTTTTTATTTTTCAATTTTTTTTTGACAAAATTAGTTTGCATTATACCAGATATAATTGCATAATCTGAAAATTGGATTCTAATGTAAAATATGACGCTCGATGTATATAATGACCATACACTATTCAAATGCGAAACTTGAAACTTAATATTAATATGTTCTTTATCTCCAATTATGTGTATACGTTTTTATATTACCATTGTACTGGTTATAATAGTCATTATACCTAGTATAATAAGTATTATACCAGGTATAATAATCATTATACCAGGTATAATGACATGATCCAAAAAACAGGATTAGAATAAAAGCTGGAAAAGACTTAAAAACTAGCAGACCTATCAACAACCATACCACAATTCTCTACTAAAATCATCCATGAAAGCTGAGAAAAAGTTCAAAAACACAAAATCCTTGAATGATGTTGTTTCTCTCTATTTGGACGCTCATCTAATTGAATTGCTTCTCGATAGATCAACAAAAACCAGATCAATGACTTCTTTAGATCATAATTGAGAAAGTTGCATCTCTTGAAATCCCAACATGATCTATTCTCCTCCATTTTTGCATTCTATATACAATAAGCCATAACCGAAACAGAAAATAAAACTGAAAATTGCAGAAAAGTGAAAAAAACTCAACAAACACAAAAACACTGAAATAAAGAGATCTAAACACAACTGAAATTACCAAAAAACTCAATTGAGATCACAAATCCAAATCTTAAACTCAAATCCAAATCCAAACTCAAGGGGATAGATCTAAAAACAACTGAGATCGTATATCCAAATCTGAAACTCAAATCCTGATTCAAATAAAAAAAACTCAATCGCAATCTAAATCGGAAAACTCAAATTGCAATATAAAATCCTAACAAAAATAAGAAACAAGATGAAAAAAGAATCAGAAAATAACAAATAAAATACTCACGCAATAAGAACAGACTCGATGATATCAAAATTTGATGAAAATCGCGATCGAAGAGGTGAAGCATAAACAGATGAAAACGTCACAAAATCGTGATTCGAAGAGAGAGAGCATGAAGAAGAAGAAGATAGATGGATGCAGAGAACAAAAATGAAGAAAAAGTAGAGACAATGAAGAAGAAGAAGAAAAAGAAAAAGAGACACAAAGAAGAAGAAGGAAAAACGTTAACGAGGAATGTGAAC
>CATIWQ010207609.1:0-33178 GCA_949673415.1 Euphorbia schlechtendalii
ATATATTTGTAGGAAAATATAAGAGATTTAAGGATCGAAGGAATTTTTCAACCCCTCGACTTCATATTCATGAATGAAATCTAGCTTAACAACTTCTTGGATGCAAGCATCAATCAAGTCAAGTTTCATGCAAATATCTTCATCCATAGGATATTTATTAGCTTTAATCATGGTAAATTCAACATTATCGTCACTTATTCTTAACTTAATTTTACCTTCCAAAACATCGATCAATGCTTTGCCAGTATGCATAAAAGGTCTTCCTAAAATTATGTGACACTTTTCATCATATGCAAAATCTAGCACAACAAAGTCAGTTGGAAAACAAATTTTTCCACTTTAACTAGTACATCTTCTATTCCATATGGATGTTTAATAGACTGGTCGGCCAATTACAAGACCATATTTGTCCTTTTAACTTCATCATCAAGCTTTAACTCCTTGAAGATTGATAAAGGCATAAGATTTACTAGCTCCAAGATCACATAAACATTTTGGAAAAGAAATGTTTCCAACTTTACACGGAATTGTGAAACTTCCAAGATCTTTTAGTTTAGTGGGCATTGTAGCAGTTATTATTTTACTACAATCTTCAGTTAAAGATACTTTTGATATTCCTTCTAAACTACACTATCTAAATAAAAGTTCCTTGATAAACTTACAGTAGTTAGGAATTTGAGTTATGGCTTCAATAAATGAAAGATTTATTTCCAGGCCTTTGAGTTTGTTTATGAATTCGATGAATTGCTTATCCTCATTCTTCTTCTTCATTCTTTGTGGAAATGGTGGTTGAGGGGGATTAACCTTTCCGGATTTAGGTTGTTCATCCGCTCCTACACTATTATCAGATTTACTCGGATATTCATCCGGCACTTCAACAACATCATTGGCAAGCATACCCAAAGGATTTGGTTCATCTAGTAATTTACCACTACAAAGGGCTATAGCATGCACATTTTCTTTAGGATTTCCTTCTATGTTACTAGGAAAATGGCCTTTTCCTCTAGATGGAATAGCACTCGCTAATTGTCTAACTCGTATCTCCAAATTATGAATTGAAGATGATTGATTTTTTAACATTTGATCCATCTTATTCTCTAATTTTTGGTAACATTCTTCCGACTCTAATTGTTTATTACAAACTCCTTCTAGAAACTTGTCTATCTTGTTAACTGCCCTATTCTATCAGTACTTTGGTAATTCTTTTATTGGTTATCACCATACTTCCAATTAGAATTTCTATATCTATTTCCATTATTGTTATAAGAATTCCCTTGACTTTGAACATAACTTAATTACTCCCCTACACATGGGTTAAAGTTACACTCAAAAGCAGTGTGTCCGATTTGACCACAATTTTCACATGTCAAAGGGTTGTTCTTACTTATATGCATGTTATCTATCTTGTTAGATAAAGCAGATATTTATGCTTGCATAATAGAAATAGAATCTAATTCATTGACCTTTTTAACTTAACTAGAAGATGTAGATGCAGCATGTGAATGAGTAGGATTAATAATACTTGTGCTCTTTCCACTAGCCACATACTATTTTTGCTTGCCATATCTTCCAAAAGTTTAAAAGCTTCTTGACTAGTTTTCTTTATAAGAAATCCCGCAGCCATAGTATCAATTGCTCCTCTCATTGGAATATTTATTCCATTGTAGAAAGTTTGCAGAATAACATTCTGAGGTAAACCATGATGAGGATAAACTCACTGAAGTTCCTTATAACGTTCCCAGGCTTTGTATAAGGATTCACTATCTTTCTAGGTAAAGGAAGTGATTTCTTTAATGAGTCTTGCGGTTTTTGCTAAAGGGAAATATTTCGTCAGAAAGGCTTGGGCTAATTGGTTCCAAGTAGTGATTGAATTTGGGGGTAATGAATTCAACCAAACTTTCACTTTATCACAGAGTGCAAATGGGAATAAGCAAAGGTTAATTGCTTCTTCAAGAACATTGGGCATTCTGAAAGTATCATAGACTTCTAAAAAGTTTGCAATGTGAGAATTCAGATTTTCATTGGGTAGACCATAATATTGCACATTGTTGCTAATCATTTGAAGTAATGTTGGTTTTATTTCAAACTGATTCGCATCAATCGATGGTCTAGCAATTCCTTGATTGTTACCATTGATGGTCGGAATAACATAATTTATAAGCCTTAGTTGAGGTTGATCCTGGTTTGGATTTGGATTTTCAACTTGCTCTTGATTGTCAACCATTCTTCTCTCTTGTCTCTTATATTTTCTTCTCCTTATCCCACTAAATCGTTCTATTTCTAATTCGAAAGACGCAAACTTTTTCCCGAACTACGCGTACTTGGCATGCCCACGCTAGAAAGAAAACTCAATGAATAAGCAAGAAAAACATGTTAATAACAAGATAATATAAATAATAAAATAAATAAAAATAAATCTAAATAACATGTAAAATATAATAGCCCGTTTTCCAGAAATTAAATCTCTAGAACACAATTATCTTCCCTGGAAATTTGATCCTTAGAACGCTATTACCTTCCCCGGCAATGATGCCAAAAACTTGTTCGCTACTTTTCTACTAATAAGTTTAATAATTTGTTCGCAAGATTTGGCTATATATTAATGGCACCAAAAACTTGTTCACGTAAATTATAGGTGTTGTCAGTACCTCTTATCAAATAGAAAAATGATGATAACTGCAAGTATACAGTTGCAATGTAGTTTTAAAAGATATCGAACCCACAAGGAAGGAACCATGTCTAAAGATCAATTAGGGAAAAAGAAAATAAAATAATATAAAGTTTTGGATAGGAGGGTTAGGATGAAGAATGAGTAAATATTGATATGAAAGTTTAGAGAATCTAAATATATAGATTTTCCCTATGAAATAAGGATAGTAGAGAAAACATGCAAGTTCAACAAAGATGTTACGATTCACAAAACTAATCTAACAAACTCGATTCAAAATATCCAGATGTTCAATTATTAGCTGCAGTGCAACACATCAAATAACTTTTCTAAACCTAGTACAAATGAATTAAGACAATTATATAAACCTGGACAACGTCAATACTATACTTAGTACGGGTCGCTCTCACATAACCACATTTAGCAAGTTACCATTCCAAAATTGTTAGCTCACTAAATAGCGTTATATCATAGATCCAGTGATTATACACGATATTGTTAACCCTGAAAATACCCTAAAACTACTCTTAAAATTAACTCCATTGCATATAACTTGATTAATATAAAAGACTTAACACGAAATACGCATTATGACACATAGACATATCATAAACTTCGAAATAGAAAGTATACGTAGAAAGCAAAGAAAAGTTGCAAGGTATGCAAGTGAAAGCTAAAGTTGATCAAACCATATCCACTCTTTAATGGGAGTCGTCAATTCCCGCAATTCCTGCGTCTGCTTTGAATTTGGTCTCGGCCCGTACAAAACCTCCGCTAAGATACTATTCTTTGCGAATATTGAACAAATGAATATTGAAGAATGAAAACTTTTATTAATAAGTGATTTGCAAGTACACTTATACAACAATCACTCAAGAATATAGAGAAATTTAGTGATCAAAACAAGGATTCAAATCACTTAAACATTTTATCACTAGAACTTATGAACGTAGCGAATTCTCTATCTATACACACACTATATCTCTCTCATGCACTCTAATGTTTTCCCTCTGCTTGATTGCACAAAATTGTAAGGTTTGGAACCCTATTTATAGAGTTCGAAGGGTTACGTCTATCAATAAGAAGAGTTGCGTCCATTGGTGAATGATTGCATCAATTCATCGTGATTGGTTGAGAAGCTTCAATCTAATCCACAATGGATAGGCACCTTTTCATGACTGGTTGATTTCCGATAGGTGTCTATTCATTGGTAGTTGATGGCAATTGATGGCGGTTGATCGTCCTTATCTGGCGGTTGGTAGTTAAGAAGATTAAACAAGAAAATCTTCCAAGTCACAATCGCAATATACAATCTTTGATTGGCAGATTTCTATTTTGAAGAAGAACAAGTCGCGACCGCGAATTGTTATCGTGACCGTGAATTGCATTTTTCTTCAGAATTCTCCTTGTAACTTCACAGATCTTTGACAGCTTCGATCCTAAGCTAAATATTTAAGTTTCATGCATCTTTTTGCACTTTTTTCACTTTTTTTTCATAGAATTCCACTTTAGATCATTTTACTCCCAAGATTTACCTAGTATCTGCATTTGCATCAAAAACAACTACAAACCACGTGAAATCTTTTATATGAAGTATAAAAATGACTTAAACTATATTGTTTAGTGTATAAAATTAATATGATAATAAGTGTAATTATACACTTATTACTAATGCATGCGGGCCTAGCCCGCACGCTAGGAACCCGGGAGCTTCTTAGCTCACCAGGCAGCCCTGGAGGCCCCATTCCGAACAACCCGTGTTTGTTTGGGGCCTACTTACAACGAGAAAAATTTCCTTGCTTTGCTTAGTGCAATTTTCCCAATTTTCTCCTTATTCCCTTTAATTATTAATTCGGTCCAACAAATTATTAATTCTTCTAACGAATTCGACAACTTATATTTTCGGAAGAGACCTAGTATATAGGTTCTTTACTTAGTCTGATAAAGACCCAAAATGTGTAACCTCATAGGATTCCAAGGTATAGAGCCGTTAGAGGTTAACATATACTTGGTTTCCCATCCGAGGACCTTTAGGTTCAGTTTTCCAAACCGATATGGAGCCCAATGGCTCTAAATGATCAAATGGGCTTTCTAGCAAAGGCGTATGATCCCCCGATACTTGGAATGTCACGTGCTTGTGACTTGATCTGACTCTATAGTAGTAACCAATACAATAAACTCCTTCCATCAAGTTAAGTACCATCCAATTTATTGAGCTCGGATTAAGTGTTAGCTCATTTGAATCTATCTTGGAATTAGACTAGTTCACGAAGAACACCACTCGGCTATTATGTATCAAGATTGACTAGAAACCCATTTTATCAATCTTATACTATGATCAGAGGTTTATGAGTGTGTCACTTCAGCAAGGGTCCCTAAGGTACATCTCCCATTATATCACTATATCAAGTGCTATGGATCCCATCTTGACTACTCGGCCTACCAACATGTGACCATCATTATAATCGTAATCACCGGTGTCATCTTGATCGCCAGGGTATGAATAAGTATGACCCAAAGTATAGTAACTTCTACACAAGGTAACTAGTATCGCAGGTTTAAGGATACTTGTATTACTACTGCAATAAGATATGACACCAACACATGGATATAGTTATTTCAGAGTGTTTGTCTTATAGCGATCTCCAATGTATTACCCGAATACATCCATGTGTTAACTCAAGGTACCACCTTCAACTCTTGAGATTGGCTTCTTAGATCTAATCCAAGGAGTAAGCCTACACATGCTAGTCTATCTATTCCATTGATGTCCCATCTCAATGAAACTGTGACTAGGGATATTTAGACTATTCATAGTAACACCTATGTGCAGTTCTCACACCACATAGCTCCCACTATGTCCACACACTTTTACGCTATAAAGTAGTCACAGACTTTGTCTTATCAATGCGCATATACATATATAATATTATACATATATGATACCCGAGATACATAAATAAAAGAAATCATTAATAAGCAAAAAGATGCCTTAATTATTATTATTATTAATAATTCGAAACCATTTGTACATTATAGCTAATAAAGACATATTACCCTAATTGCCTCTAGGGCATACATTATGTCTAACAATCTCCCACTTGCACTATAGCCAATTTCCCATGTGCCTCATGCCATACTAGTTAACATGGTTGTCTTGTTTAACTTGAGTCAATGGCTTAGTTAGCCCATCTGCTAGATTATGATCCGTCGGGATGTACTCTAAGTCTATGTCTTTCTTGGCTACTATCTCCTGAATGAGGTGGTATTTTCTAAGTACATATCCATTTTTCTAACGAGACCATGGTTCCTTTGCTTAAGCAATTGACCCATTGTTATCGTAATAGACCGTTATTGGATTTACAATGATGGACACCACACTGAGATCACCAATAAATCCCTTAAGCTAGATAGCTTGGTTAACCACTTCTGAAGCAGCTATGTACTTAGATTCCGTGGTTGCATAGGAAGTCGTATCTTGTTTAAAACTTTTCCAAACAACTACCCCTCCGTGTAACATAAATACATAACCTTACTAGGACTTATAATCATCCCTTCTAGAATGAAAACTCATGCCATTGTATCCCTTCAAAGTGAGATCACCTTCTCCATATATTAAAAAACATATCCTTAGTCCTACGTAAGTACTTGAGGATATTTTTAACTGCCATCCAATGCTTCTCACCTAGGTTAAATTGAAATCTTCTTGTGACGCTCAACGCATGTGAGACATCAAGCCGAGTGCATACCATAGCATACATGATGGAGCCTATCATTGAGGCATAGGGTATTCCATTCATGCACAATCTCTCCTCTTGTGTTCTCGGACACTCAAATTTAGAATGGTTAATCCCGTGAGACATTGGGAGATAACCCTTTCTTGACTGCTAAAGGTTAAATCTAACAAAAACCTTGTCTATATATGTACTTTGTGAAAGACCTAGTAGCCTTTTGGATCTATCTTAGTTGATTTTTATACCAAGTATAAAAGTTGCTTCTCTAAGGTCTTTCATGGAGAACTTCTTTAACAACCATGACTTAACTGTTTGAAGAAAAGGAATATCATTTCTTATTAATAATATATAATCGATATATAATACAAGGAAAATGATCGCACTCCTACTAGTCTTCTTATATACACAGGGCTCATTAGTGTTTGATACAAAACCAATTTCTCGGATTATCTTGTCAAACCTAATATTCCAACTCCTCAATGCTTGCTTAAGTTCATAAATAGACTTCAACAACTTGCATACCTTTGAGCCATCCTTGGATGTAAAACTCTAGAGTTGTGCCATAAACACATCCATATCTAGATTTCCATTAAGGATTGTTGTCTTCACATCCATCTACCAAATCTCATAATCGTAATGAGCGGCGATGGCAAGGAAGTATCCTGATAGACTTTAGCATGGCCACCGGTGAAAAGGTCTCATCATTGTAAATGCCTTCTTTTTTACTATAACCTTTTGCAACTAGCCTTGCTTTATAGGTAACTATGTTATCATCCATGTTAGTTTTCTTCTTGAAAACCATTTGCATCCTATGGGCCTAATCCCACTTGGAGCATTAATCAAGCTCTAGACTTGATTTTCGTACATGGAGTTCATCGTCAACCTCATAGCTGTAAACCATTTGTCGAATTCTGATCCTTCTAATGCTTCCTTGTAAAACCTAGGCTCATCATCCTCCATAAGGAAGAGATGTTTATCATCAGAGATGAAAAACCCGTATCGCTTAGGAGCAATTGGAGCTCGGTCTAACCTATGAAATGTTGGTGTTATAATAGGCTGTTCCATGCTTACACTTTCTTGTTTAATAGGTGTAGCTAAAATCAGTTGATGGTCTGTTTGATCTTCTTGAGTGCTTAGCTCAAGATTGTTCCCACTAGCTTTCGCATATATATACTCCTTCTCGAGGAATTGAGCATTTCTAGAAACATAGACTTCTTGTTCCTTAAGATCAGAAAAGGTATACCCTATAATCTCCTTAGGGTAACCTACAAACAGACACCTATTAGAAGCTTATTTGAACTCATCCTCTTTACGTAAGTATAACAACCCCAAACTCTCAAGTGAGAAAGAGCGGGTTTCTTACCATGCAATAACTCGTATGGAGTTTTATCAACTAATTTAGAGGGCACTCTGTTTAGAATATAAACTGCACTCTCAAGTGAATAACCCTAAAATGATCTATTGAGTTCTGCTTGGCTCTTCATGGACTGAAGCATATCGAGTAGGCTTTGGTTCTTCCTTTCTAACACTCCATTATGTTGGGATCTATAAGGAGGTGTCCACTATGATAAAATACCACTATCCCTTAGATAATCATGAAACTCTTGGCTTAAGTATTCACCGTCTCGATCAAATCAAAGGGTCTTGATACTTTTCCCAAGCTGTTTCTCTACTTTGGTTCTAAACTCTTTGAATTTCTCAAAACTTTCAAATTTATGCCTCATAAGGTACAAATAACCATATAGATAGTAATCATCGATAAAGGTTATGAAGTAGACAAAACCCTCTTGTGTCTTAACACTCATTGGACCATATACATCGGAATGTATTATTTCCAAAGTACTAGTGGCAAGTTATCCTCTTCCCTTTGAAAGGTTTCTTAGTCATCTTCCCTTTTAAACTAGGTTCGCACGCATCATAGGACACCCATTCCACTGGACCTAAGTCTCCACATTTGTGTAACTTAGTTAAGCGAGTCTCATTTATATAGCCTAGACAATAGTGCCATAAGTATGAGGATTCCTCATTATCTAATCTTGATTTCTAAACAATGTTCATATTTAGAATTTCGATTTTAGTATCCAAAACATACATGTTATCCACAGATATTCCACAAGTAAAAAGAACATTACATGTTGAATTTGACATTTATTATTAGAAAAAAATTTCAAATCCATATATTGCTAAAATTGCAACAGAAATAATATTCTTAGTGACAACAAAAATATAATAGCAATTGTTCAAAACTAAAACTAAGCCAATAGGAAAAGAAGGCTATATCTCCCTATAGCTATTGCAGCAACCTGTGCTCCATTTCCAACTCTTAATTCTATTTCCCTATTTGCAAGCCTCCTACTGTTCCACAATCTTTACACAAAAGTACAGATATGAGTACTGCAACCAGTATCTAATACCCAAGTAGACTCATAGGGAAATGTAGAGAAACTCTCTAGTATGAACATACCTCTAGATATTCGAGCCATAATTATCATCATCCGATGAACTTGTTTCAAAAGAACCATTTCCCCTTTTCAATTCTAATTTCCTCATGAGCTTTCTTTTGACTTTTAAACCTTTTAATTTCTTCAATTTAAGGTCCTCAGCATTTGCTTGCTCTTTGAGTTTATTTCTAAACTCAATTTCATAAATCTCGAGCAAATCCATAAGTTGGGTCAAGGTACAGTTGGGAGAACACTCGATGAGCATCTTCTTGAAAGAATCATATTTATTGGGTAATACCCTCAATACCATTTCCCTCAAACATTGCTCACTGTGCTCAACTCCCAACTATCTTAATTTTTACGAGTTGTCATAAATTTTTATAACCAACTCTACTACAGAGGTTTCTCCCCACATTTTACCTGTGGAACAGTTCATCTTCTAAAACTTTACATCGATTTGAGGAGATGAATCATGGTTACGAAATCCAACCTTTTGTACACTAGTGCGTACTTTGGAAGCAGGTGGTCTAACGTGAATTTTGCGATAAACGCACAGTTTCCCTTGTGCTCCTCATAATCATTGATCTCACATGAAAAAGCATTCTTGCTGGGATGTTTGGGACTAGGATCAGTCAAAATATAATCTAAGTAGTTGTTCTGAATAACTCCTCTAATAGTCTCAGACAACTCATTGAAGTTATAAACGTCATATTTTATGTCAACAAGAGAACCGATGTCAATGCGAGTATTTTCATTAGTGATCATATTCGACCTAGATATAAGATAGAAACTGTTTAGATATTAGTATATGCACATGCATTTAATATAAGGTCTTTAATTAAACACATAATTCCTTCTATTTTCTCGACATTCAAATAGCCCCTTCTATTTAAATTCAGGAAATTTGGTTGAACCAATTTTCCATAGTAGGTAGCATCCGTAGCCACTCATCATGACCCCCACTATCGCAGGTCAAGCCACAATAAGACAACCACGGTTGGAACCCATCGATTAGCATCTCTTGCAATTGATAATCCATTTGAGTTCTCTTTCTTGAGACGTGCGTACTCAATTGTATGATACCTCAAATGTGTCTCCAATTTGCCATTAACTCCAATAATATGGACAACTAACCCATTTTGGTTATCTAGTCTCATGACCAAACACATGTTAAGGGAAGGCAAGTTTTACATGTGCTTACATCCGTTAATAAGATTTGAATCACGACTTATGACAAGAAGACTATATACTGCCTTAATATTATTGTGGGGATTTTATGAAATATTTTGAGCTAATAATCTCTAGGCTACGTATCAATTTTCACAAGAGCACACTCCTTACCATTCACTACTCTGATGAATTCCTTCAATTGAGTGCAACTCTATTGGGATGTCGAATTGAAAAATTCCCAATCTCTTAACTTGGTACACCTCTTTGTATCAACTGATTACCCTTAGCAAATTGGGACCCCATCGTTGGCAAGTTCAAGAAATGGCTTGCAAATTGGAAGGATCGCTGCTTATCATACGTTGGATGCCTAATTATAATAAAGTCGATTTTATCTTCCCTTCCAATCTACCTTATGTCAATTTACAAGATGTCGTCGTCCGTCAATGATGATTTGACTAAGCTAATGAGAAACTTCTTATGGCAAGGCGATTCCAATACTTCCGAGATTTGCAAGATTAGTTGGGCAACCATTAATTTACCATATCGCCTTGGGGGATTAAATATTTGAGACTTTTCTTTAATAAATTGTAGCCTTCTCTTCAAATGGATTTGGAAGACTAGAGGGTCAAAATGGGATTCTCTTTGGTACTCTCATTGTGTTGCTAGTTACAGCTTTGAATCATGGTCGGACGTCGTGAATGCGGACAGCCTTCCTTGTCACCTATTGGAGAAATATTGTGTCATGTTGTACCCATAACAAAGCTACTTGGGACCTATTTTCCTCTCGCTGCCAAGTGGTAGTTGGTAACAGAATCATGGCTTCTTTTTTGTAAGACAATTGGACCGCAAATATACTGCTACAAACTCTTTTCCTGGACCCCTAATCCATGTGCAATAATAAGAGTTGTTCCATCACAGCTGGCTGCTCGGTAATCTTCGCTATCAATTCGTATTCCCAGCCTTTTTGGAAAAGAATTCTTCGACTTTCACTGCGAGAACGCTGCTACCACTTGCGAAACTGGATAGCGTCAACTATGCCTAGCATTTTCCAACATGCGTTGATCACTGCTGCTGGTTCTTTGGGGCAGCCTCAGTTTAACCTCGATGATGACAATTTCAATTGGGATGTTGGCAGCATAAATAGTATTCGATAGCGTTTTTCAGTGACGTTTTCTACCGCTAGTCAATTGGACAGTGCCATCGCTAGACTTTACAACTATATGATCTACACGCTTATTACCAAAAATTAAATTCTTTGGCTGGTTTTTTCCATGGCAGGCTACCAACTCTATCATTTCTACTTTCAAGAGGTTGCAACTTAATCGGAGAGACGACTTGCCTCTTTTGTAGCGAAAATGAAACAATTGCCCACTTGTTCCTTCTATGTCACTCAAGCTCACACGTTTGGTTGGCAATTCTGAATTGGTTGGAGGTTCCATTACCGATTCGCACAACAAATTGGTCTTCGAAGGAACGTTTGATACAGTCGATATTTTTCTCTCGTGTATTAACTATCCCTAAATTTTCTCCCCGTCTCAACCTTTTAGCTTTCAAAAAGACACATTGTCTCTCTGGGAATTTTTCAAAAAAAAAAGCTCAATTTTATTCATGTTCGTTTATTTAGTAACTCATTTGTTCACAAACAATTATTTATTTAATAGATCGTGAGATTATTCATGATCGAGCACATCTATTAGTTCATGAACAAAAACTACACTATTAAATACAAATCATCCACTAAGTACGTAAAGCCGGAGAGGTGGGTTGGTGCTCCGGCCCCGGCCTCCAAGTAGCTCAAAATTTCAATTGGTTGTCACGCAAAAATTTGCGAGAATAAATGGTGAGTAATGAAATGTTGAAAAGAAATTGAGGTTTAAGGCAAGGAAGAAGAAGAAATTTATGTTTTAGGGATCCATTTTTAAAAATAAAATAAAAAGGTTATTATTATGTATTCGTTTTTCTTTATTATTTTTGTAAAAGGAATAATATATTTTATTTCATGTTAATCTATTATAGCAACTTTTACTAAATTGATGTTTTACTACTTCATCTCATTATATCGGCAAAAAAAAAAAAAATTCTTATTAGCTACTTTATACAATTAATTTAATATTATAATTTTTAATTTGTATTTTAATTTCATTAAATTGTAAATACAACATTTTTATTCATCAAACTGATTTTGTTTAGTGGTTTTGAAATCTACGGTCATATCTAATAGACAACCCGACCATATTTTAGGGTCTGGCACCGTCACTGATAAACTTGATGAATCAAATAGCAATGCTATCAAGAAGAGATAGTTTAAGAGATATAAGGGCAGATGTAAAGTATAAAGAGATAGTCTAAGGGCATGTAACTGAAGGAGGAAAAGTTTTGACTGGTCCTAAGAAAGTAGAAGCTTTTGAAATTGGCTCTGCCTTGTAATGTGAAATAGTTGAGGGGTTCTTAAGGCTTCATTGGATACTATAGAAGGTTTATTAAGCACTACAGCCTTTTGAGCAAACCACTTACTGATTTGCTCAAGAAAGATGGGTTCTATTGGAGTGATCAAGCTATAGCTTCATTTGATACTCTCAAGGCTGCTCTCATGTCCTCAACAGTGCTTGCCCTACCTTCTTCTAATGAAAAATTTGTTTTGGAGACAGATGCTTGTGATGGGGGAATAGGGTCAGTTCTTATGCAAAAAGAACATCATATTACTTACATTAGCAAGGCTCTAGCTGAAGGATAGCGAGGTTGATCTGTTTATGAAAAAGAACTCTTGGTTAATTGTGGTCCATGCAGTCAAGAAAAGGGATCATCATTTGGCCCACATGAAGTTTGTTATTAGAACAAATAATAGAAGTCTCAAGTTCCTATTAGAGTAGAGGATTACTATCACACATCAGCAAAAATACATAGCCAAATTATTTGGTTATGATTTCGATATCACCTATAAGAATTGAACTGAAAATGCAACTGTAGATGCTCTATCTAGTCTAAAGTCTGAAATAACAAGTACCTGGTCTACGGATCCTGAGTTACAGTCACTTATCAGTCAATTTGACGTGGAAGGAAATGCTCATTATGGTTCATACTCTGGGTTTGGTGCTATTATGAGGAGGAAAGGGAAATTAGAGGTTGGGAACTCATGGGAGCTTAGAAGAAAAATTATACAACTCATGCATGAGACTGCTGAAGGAGGCCATTCAAGTGCATTAGCTTGAACTAAACGTGTGGGAACAAGTTTGTTTTGGAAGGGTTTGGAGAGGGATGTTAGGAATTTTGTTAGGGAATGCTCCATTTGTTAAACCTGCAAGTATGAAAATGTTAAGTCTCTTGGCCTGCTTCAACCTTTGCCAATTCTAGATAGCATTTGGAGTCATGTGAGTATGGACTTTGTTGAAGGACTTCCTAAATCTCAAGGCAAGGAAGTAATCCTAGTAGTGGTGGATCGTCCAAGTAATTATGCTCACTTTTTGGGTTTAAGGCATCCTTACACGGCTTCTAGAGTAGCTAATGTGTACCTAAGTGAAATCTATAAGTTACATGGTTGTCCTAGTTCAATTGTTAGTGATAGAGATGCAGTTTTTGTGAGCAAGTTTTGGACAAAGCTGTTTGCATTACGGGTACAATTGGCAAAGTCTACTGCTGAAAATCCAGAGACAGATGGTCAAACTGAGGTGGTAAATCGTTGTTTAGAGACATACTTTAGGTGTATGAGACATCAACATCCAACAAAAATGGCCACAGTGGTTGCCTTTGGCAGAATGGTTGTACATTTCAACATATCACTCAACAATAAATTGCTCTCCTTTTGAAGCTGTTTACGGAATTCGTCATCCAGTTCATGTACCATATGTCCCAGTTGACTCCCAAATCCTAGCAGTGGATGAATTAATGAAGGATAGAGAAGCAGTATACAAACCATGAAGTACCATCTTCATAGAGCTCAACAATGGATGAAGCAGCATGATGACAAGGGGTTGATGGGGAATTTGAAATTGGGGACTAGGTATACATTAAATTACGTCCCCATAAGCAACAAAGTGTGGAATTCAGAGCACACCACAAGTTAGCTCCTTTGCATTTCGGGTCATTTAGAATTGAAGACAGGGTGGGAAAATTTGCCTATAAAATCGAGTTACCTGCAAGAGCAGCAACACACCCCGTGTTGGATGTGTCACAACTCAAGCGGAAGATTCTTGAAGAGGTATGATTTGGCTAATCATTTATTTCAGCCCACGCCTATCGTAGTGTTGGATAGAAAAATGGTGAAAAGGGGAAAAGCCGCTGCTACCAAGTTATTGATTCAATGGGACACTGGAGATTCAGGGAACATCACTTGGGAGTTTGCTGAAGAAATGAGGCCAAGATTTCCAGAATTTCTCCATGAGACAAGGTCCTAAGGGGAGCGGGTTGATACAAGGTTTCTAGAAGGAAGAAAAGGACCGTTGTAATTTTGCATTTCTATTGTATTTGAATGTTAGCTATCTTGTATACCGTTAATAAAACGCTGCGTTCCAAGGTGATATTGTAAGGTGAGCTGTCTTTTTGTGATTGGTTCTGAGATTTCGTCCAATCAGCAGCTTGTTTGTTAGCTATTATAACTAACAGAATCTGTAACCGTTTTCAACATATCTAAGAAAATGCACTGAATCGGGTCTCTCTCTTTCTTTGTTTCCTTCTCCGGTCAATTTCTGGTGAAGTTCTGCTTTCTTTTCTGTGTATCAAGACATTACAAACATCCTTGATATCGGCGTTCAACTATTAATTTAGTCCTCAAATTAATATTTTATGGGAGAGTGCTATTGTTAATACGATATGGTTAATATGGTCTCTTTGGAACGATTGAAGGGGCGAGGCCTAATATCCATACTATCCATCCCAAGCTATAGGTATTAAATATTGATTAGAACTTAGAAGGTCAGATTCGACTGGTTTAAGAGCCATATGGAATTCTCTTTTGCAAAGGAAGTTGCTTTACAGTTTGCTCTTAAATCCACGCTTGAGTAAAGCCCTGCTCATTATTCAAGTTAGGTGGACGGCACCAACAGTGGATCTGGTTAAATCCGGATCGGGGCACAGGGGTGATCTGGTGGAGGGGGAGTGTTTTGGGATGCAAGAGGAATTATTATGTGCTGCTATTCTATTCGCATGGCTGATACATATGCAGTTATTGCAGACTTGCAAAGTGGTTTTCACCATTCAGAGAGCTAAGTACGTAGCAAGGCTTGTTGAAGCAATGGATTGAGAGTGACTCCATGTATGTCGTCATTATTGTTCATTCACATTCTCGATGGGTTCCGTGGGCAGTTCTTATGGATTGGGATAAGTGCTTGCAGGATATGTCTCGATGCAAAACTGTTGCAGCGTTTTATATTTTGGTATAAAAGCTGTTCACGAGTTTTAGATTTGCTATAACATGTGGTCTGTGGTATAAAAACTGTCATACTAATATAACTATAGTATAAAAATGATATAAAAGCAGTATAAAATAGATATGAAACTGGAATCACTTTATTTTAAATTTGTACAACATTGGATATACCTGTATAAAGTTGGTATAATACTTGAATAACATTGTTTACACTTTGTATATAAATGCACTATACAAGGATAACACTGGTATAAAATCTTTAGCAAAGACTCCACTGATAAATCATGAAAATAATAATTTCAATATCAAACAATATACAGCAATAATTTTGATAATTGCATTAAAAACAGAGGCAAATACAACCTATTAACTCAATCAATTAGTACAAATGCATGAATTTGTAATTAATTAATCTTAATCCACAAGTGATGGTTTGTCCCTTTCTCTGACAAACATAACAAAAATGGTGTTAGAATATTGATCGTGCTTGCAATTAATAATATGGATTTAAGGCTGCAATCTTTCACTGAAAGAACTTGTATACCAAATATAAAGCTGACATAACAACTTTTATACCAAAAATAAAACCGGTACAAAATATTTTATATAACATACCTAATTTTATACTAGTTTTATTTTCGAATTTTTTTATAAAAAATATATCGAGTTGAATCTTATTTTAAAGATAAAAATAAAAAGAACAAAGTATTTTAGAAAATTATATCAAAAAATTAACGGTTTAAGAGATATGATCATTTTCAGTTAAAGAATTCAAATTAATTTAAACAGTGGAGAGTGAAAATGAAATAAAAAAAAAAGATAAAGTACTAATTAAGATTGTTCAGACATAATTAATACTCTCTTCAGTTTTTATAATGGTAGAATTTTTCATCAAAACTAAAAAAACATTTATTATACTAACAAAATGATTCATTTATACTTCATGAATTTTTCTTTTTTCTTAATTGTCAACATATAATATTATCAATATTATTCTCTTTCCTAATTAATAGAAGGGTAACTTAAGAAAAACATTGTAAAAAAGTACATTGAAAAAATTTAATTATCTTTATTTTCGTAGATCTTTTCCTTTCAAAAAGATTGTTTCTAAAACTTATAATTATAATTTAGTTTTCTTTATTTTCATAAAAATTTCTATGTTAACATTTATATACTTTTTATAATCAAATAAAAAAATGAAAATTAATACCAAAAGTGATTACTAAAATAAAATCAATAAGTTTGTAATTTGTAAGTTAGTTTTCATGATCGATTTTATTACAAAATTTATATTATCTTCTACGATTGTTATTTTTCAACCATCTCAAAAATAAATTTTATCAAGAGTTTTATAATTATTATTTTATTTTAAGTTGGAACAATTTAACATCATTAACTTCTTAAGTAAGTTTATTTTCAAAATCTAGTTAGTTTAAACCAATAAAATGTTTAACTAATTTTTGTTTGATATACAATTGTTTTCTCAAAATCAAACAATTATTGTATTCAATTTTATTTCATTTTCTAATTTTATTTTCTTTTGTAAAACTTAGGGTCACATGTTCAATATAATAATCTGGTAGATATTTTTCAAATGATAATACTGTATTCCTAATACCTAGTATGTATTTATCAAAGTTTATTAAATTTTTGGTTGTGTATGAACATTGGCGAAATATTGAATTTATCGTTGAAATTTTTTATACATACTAAGAATCTCCGAGACGGCCCTAGATTTAAGCATAAAAACATGTTGTATAGTTTACAAACTATCAAATCTCCCCAAATTAATTTCATGCTTACCCTCAAGTATGAATACAAAGATCAGGTTGAAAGAGAATAAGAAATACACAAAGACCTTATACATTTTCACAAAGAGACTGAGATTTTTCACCATGAGCATGACAGAGTTACTTATTAAGCACCGAGAATCCAATGAAAGAGTTATCCTTGAGAAAGCATAAAGACCTTGCTCGAAAAAACCAAGAATTTCTTAGTTAAATTTACTAAAGAGATCAAGTAGTCAAAGGAAAACTTCACAATTACCTTTTAAGTTGATCTTTTCGCTTGGTGGGGTCCCTAGATACATAGCCAAAATAAAAACATAGAGACTGCAAAAATTAAACTTGATTTTTTGTGACTTTTTAGTTATTTTCAATACTTTTTAATTTTTTTTCTTTCTTTTCTTTTCTTCTTTGCGGAATTAATAAAATCTATGAAACACATTTTCTAGTTACTAGCCAAACAATATTCAACCTTCTTGGGCCTTTTGAAAGAGACTTAACCTAGCTGTTATCCAAGTCAAACTCTTCCTTCTAAAAGTGTACTTATGAAGGAGTTATCACCTGGTTATTAGCCGATCAATGCTATTTCTTCTAAGACTCAACAAAACAGAATAGTAAAAGCAAGAGAAAAACCACCAAGTTTTTTTGAAAATAACTGTTTAACCAAAGATACAAAGAAACCTTGCTAAAATAAACCAAGTCTAAATTGAAATATAAACATTAAGTTTTAGCATTTATCGGGACTTAAATCTTACAAAGTGACTTTCAGATTTCAGTCATTCGAACAAAAATTTGCTTAAAGTAGCCCTTGATGTCAAGTATGGTTAGTCAACTCAAACTTGTTACTTGTTTAATTAGACGTTATGAAGAAATCTCTCTTCTTGCATTTCCTCATTATTTGTAATAGGTTAGAGTACAAAGTAGGTCATTGTGGAAAATAAAGAGAGAACACATAATTGAAGACTAATTTTCCATTAATTTTTCGATCTTTGTATAAGTAAACAATTTTAAAATCTTTACAATACGATTTCAAAATGACATAATTCAAAGCAAATGGACTAAAAAACCTAAGAAATAAAAACAAAAAGATCAAAAAGAAAATAGAAAATAAAGGAAAGTAACAAAAGAAAAGTATTCCCCTCCCCACATTTAAACTTTACATTGCCCTAAATGTAAACCAAAAATAAAAAAGAAAAGGGCAAAGAAACGTTGATGTCCTTTTAGAGAGGTGGAATGTGGCAGAGACCTTTGAATTTTCAAGTCTCGTTGATAACCCTTATGCTGAAAAGTCTTGATATGGAGATGATTGAAAAGTATATCGATGTTAAGTTCTAAGGCGTCACAACAAGTCTTAAGGTTTTGATTTTCAGCACCTAGAAGAAGGTTGGATGTGAAGAGGTCATTGTACTTCTTCTCTAGAGAGTTATACTTCTTAAGGAGCTTGACGAAAGTGCGGGAGTTGGTGAATCTGCTGCTATTTAATGATCTTGGACTGGCTTTGCTACTGCAATGGGAGTGGGAGTCTTGATCTCTAGGGGTCTAGGAGGCTGCATTTTCTTGGTCCTATTGATAGTCTTTACCATGTGCATGGTCTCCAAGTTCTTCATATTGAGTAGTATGGTCTTGGGAAATGGAGTGTAGTTAGAAGGGTCAAATGATCCATTTTGTTTACAATTATTGATTACGGTGCCACAAATAGGAGGATTCCTCTCACGACCGAGAGTGAATTATATTTGCTTGGCTAACCATGCTCCAAGGTACAGCTTCTTGTTAGTGACCATGCTCCATGGAATATGGAGCTCCTTCTCGTTGATGGTGTAGGAGCTCTTATGTAGACCGGAGATGTTGAAAGCGATGATCCTTTAGCAATAACCAAGATGGGGTTCATGAAGAGAATAGGGAATTAATGGAGATGGAATTCATGAATGTAGCAAGCCTTTGAGTCCCCGAATTTCTAAGTGGTGATTCTCATATCCTTATTATAGTGAGCGAAGTAGGTCTCGGTGGCCTAAAATTCAGGAGGGGAGTATCACACATCTCATCAAAGGGCTCCGTAACTCCTAACGCCCTGCTGAAGTCATCAAGACTCCAACTAAAATATTTTTCATGAAGATAAAACTTGAGAACATTGGCCTACTCGTAGCTAGTGTAGTCTTGCTTGAAGGAGAACATTGAGTAGAACTCCTAAACAAGATCTTGATAAGCATGAAAAGAGATGAAAAGAAGAGGGATTTAGCATATCGTTATGAAGGTAGCAAGAACTTTTTTTAATACTGAGACCCTTCATGGTCTCGGTGTAAGCAAATTTGCATGGCTTTGAGGCCAAGCCCTTGTATTGGTTAAAGATGTTGTGAGGACCGGGCTTGTCAAAGGTATTGAATACCTTGGCCTTTGGAGCAACGAGCTTTTTCTCCTCTCAAATCTTAGCCTACTTGGTCCCGCTAGCTTTAGCGCTCTTTGTAAAAGGTTTTCTCTTGACAATTCATGGTAGTGGTGTAGGATTATGCTCTTCATCTTCTTCGTCATCAAAGACAATGACTGCTTTGTCCTTAAACTCTCCGTACTGAGAATCTTCAACCTTGAAATCTTCCCCCGAAAACTCAGCAACCTCCTCGCTAAGGTTAATAGGATCAAGGTGGATGGTTGTGATAGGGCTAGCATCGATGATAGTAGTCATCTCGTTGAAAGAGACGATGAAATCTTGAATTGGCTGCTTCTTGTGGGAGTGCTTGGCGGTGGTTTTCTAGCTAAAGCCAGTCTTTGCAGAGGTTTGAGAGGTCTTTGGAGTGGTTTCCATCAAAGAAGATACTTTTAGAGAGAAGGTAGAGGGAATTTGATTTTGCTTTTATGGAGAGAGTATTTTTGCAAGTGTGAGTGATATGGTGGTGGTGAGATCCTTTTATAAGCGAAAATGTGCTTGGGGAGAAAGTAAAGGGTATTTCCGTAATAAAGGGAACAAAGGCAATCATGGCGGGGGCTTAATGATTACTATATTCGAATTCATAACCAACATTAAGAGCGCTTATGTCAACCCACGTTTGGCAAGATTAATCATTGAATGTGGACTAAATTTGATTATTACTCTCCTCTTTCCTCAATATTGCGCAACTCTTCATCTCTTCCAGTTATTTGTGTGATCTTCAATCCTTAATCATTACTCTTAGCCTATTTCTCTAATTTATTGCCTGTTATGATTGAGAATCCTTTCAATTCTAATTATTAGTCATAATTGTTACTCCTAAAATAAAATAAAATAGAATAATTAAATACTAAAAAATAAATTCAATTAAAAGAAAATGAAAAGAGTTTAGTAAAATATTTGGGTTTCCTTTCAATATCGCTTTTGGTTTAACGTCACTTAACTTGACTTCTTAACACTGAGATCATGGTGTGGGGTCAGAAGTCTTTGTGAGATTAATTTATTTAGAGGGAGCTCTAAATCCTTCATTATATAATTTGAGGTGATGCCCGTTGACTTTCATGATTTTATCAATTGATGTACTCTTAATAATGACTGCACCATGAGAAAATATTTTGGCCACTATAAATGGACCAATTCACCGAGACCTTAATTTCCTAGGGAATAGTTTAAGTATGGAATGTAAGAGTAAGATTTTATGTCCCTCTCTGAATGTCTTCCTGAAAACATGGGGATCATGGTGGCATTTAATGGTTTCTTTGTAAGCTTTAGACCTCTCAAAGACCTCATTTATAATCTCTTACAATTTATGAATTTGTAATTTCCTCTACTCTTGAGCTACATTCATTCTGTAGTTGATCTCTTTGACTACTCAATATGCCTTATGTTTAATCTATATGGGTAAATGACAAGCTTTTCCATAGATAGCTTTATAAGGAGACATCCCAATTGGCACCTTCCATGTTGTTCTCATTGCCTAGAGAGCTTCAAAGTGATAGAGACTCCAGGCCTTTCTATTGGGATTGATTGTTTTCTCTAAGATTTGTTCGATCTCTCTGTTACTCACTTCATCTTGTCTGTTGGTCTGTGGGTAGTATGTTGTTGGAGCCATGTTCTTGATACCCCATTTCTTTATTAAGGTATAGATCATTTTATTGGGAAATATGTATCACGATCACTGATGAGTAGTCTCGGTGTTCCATATATGTAAACAATGTTGTTCTTTATGAAGTCAGCTATAGTCCTTGCATAATCATTTCTTGTTACTTTAGATTCTATCCATTTGGAGACATAATGTCTCACCAAACAGTCCCTCCGTTAGAATAATGTTGTTGTTGGGTTTGTTAGAGTTTCTACAATATGTCAAGACTCTCTTTATTCACGAACTTTCTTAGCGTGAGCTCGATTGGATCTTTCGATTTCTGGATCAAGGAGAAGCTTGTTGTCACCATTAATGAATCTAGTCATTCAGCTAAAGAAAAACAAGTAAAAGGAATTGTCCCTAGTATTGGAGCCAAAATCTGATTGGTGTCGAGACCACCAAAAATAAATCCTTGCATGTAAAAATAACTATGGTTAGTAGCAAACATGGATTGTGTCCATAGAGAATGGTTTTAAACAAGTAATTCTTCATTCGAATGATTAAATAGAGTGACTAGATTGTAGTCATTATACAATTTGAGAGTTAAACCTAAATAAAGTAGGTAAAGATAATATAAAAAGACGGACTCAACCAATTCACGGTAAATAATGTGTCATAGTGATCACGAGACAAGGGATAAATTGCTCCGAGACTTAGGTTTAGTAATACTAGTACTCTGCACCATACAACGTTAGCAACTCTAGCTTACTTCATATGGGAACTATGCTCCGTGCCTCAATCACCTTCTTACTCACCATGACTCTCGACGTCGTGCCAAGGAACTCATCGATAAATAACAATAAGAAATAGAAAAACCAAACCCTAACCGATAGGTAGTGAGATACCCAAGAGCATTGGATTATCTTTCTCCAATCTTGATGATGACAAAGAGATTGATGTTACCCAAGGCTTACCTTATGGTTGATCAGACCACAATGAGACTGAGGATTATGTATTTTGTGCTAAGATTGATACATAAGTCACCTTGTGGATTGTTGAATTCAAGTCCTTACACTAATCAAACATGGCCTTGACCCTTACTTGATTCAGTCACTAATGATTTAGCTATACATGACTGTAAATAAACACGAATAAATATAAAGAGACTTAAAACAAATTATGCAATTGATTGTGAAACTAAATAAAATATTGACACTAAAAAAACTGAACTTGAATATAAACAAATAGTCAAAAGCTTGATATTAATTGAAAGCAAGAATTAAATCTAAACTAAACTAGCGAATTGTAAAGCAAAGAAAAACTAAGAACAAAATTGAGACTCTAATTAAACTGAGGATTGTTGAAGACTACTCTAGACTCACTATCTATTTTGGATTCGGCCTTGGATTATATAGGAGATGTTTTCCGCATCTAGTTGTTTATTAATTAGTCACTGATTAGAATGTAGCATTTGTTATTCTTTCGGTTTCTTCCTCTTTAGTCGGATTTTGGTTGAGTTTATCCATTGCCCAATAATGTTTAAATGGGAGTATATCTCCTTTCTTGATTAAGACTTTTCCAAAATAAAATTTGCACAAACAATTGATTCCTTCTTTGACTTTGACATGCGTCCTTCACAAGAAATATTGACTTTGACATTCTGGAATTCTCTAGAAGTTGCCAAAATTATCGAGACTTGCTACTGATCTCGGACCATGCAAAAAAATATCAGTGAGGTACTAAATTTGGCTAGCTTGGTCATCTTTTTTCCAAATCGCCTTAGAATCTTGAAACAATAGAAAATGGGAGTAACAAAGCCCCTAAAGACTAAAACATGTTTATAAAGACATAAATTTTAGCATAAAAACATGTGCAACCTATCATTCATTTAGTCCTTGTCTCTGTTCGCATTCCATCATATAAACTAAACTTAGCACGCTTAGTCAAGAATTTTCAAAGAACTAAAATTCGACCTAGAAACCAAGTTAAGGATTTTTACACCCCGCCCGCCCATGTCCGACTTTGTTAAGCTAATCGGAACGAACTTTTTGAACTTTTATTTGATGATATGAAGTGAATTAGTTTCATTATAACGTTATTATTGCAGACTTAAACTAAATTGAATTGAACTAATGTGTCAGAAGATGCTGTTAAAAGATATTTTGATGAGTCTGTTTTCTTATACTTATAATTAGAAAAAAATATTCAATTTAGTTATGTTTGATTAGTTTTAAATTTATACTTTATTAAGTTTTAATTCAACTCAAGATTTATAAGTTCAAAAGAACATGTTTGGTTGTTATAATTGATCTTTGTTGTTGGTTATAATCGTAAACGAACATTTAAAATGTTGTTGTTTGATAAAAGACAATCGTTTGATAAATTTCATAAATTCATTGAACCTCAAATGCAACTAGGGTTGTTAATGAATGGAGCTACTCATGAACAGTTTGATGTTCGGCTCGGTTGAAGTTCGTTTGAGCTCGGCTCGTTAATAAAAGAGCTTGATCTTAAACAAAAATTTACATCTGTTGTAAAAAATGAACAGAGCATGAACAATGGGGTACTCGGCTAGAAAGATAGCGAACATGCTTGATAAGAAGTTCGTTGAAATACTTGCAAATAAGCTCGTTCAAAGGCTTGTGAACATGTACAAAAATACAAATATTATAATTATCATATAAATTATAAGTATATAATGATAAATAAGTATATATGTATATATGTAACGTAAAATTATAGTATTTTTAATAGATTAAATAAGTTTTAAATACGCAACAATTTTATTCATGTAGTCAAAACAAAATTTTAAGTTCGAAACTTGGCTTGAAATGGTCGAAAATTTAATTTATATGCCTGGCTAAGTTCGAGTTCAGCTCGGACTCGTTTTCACCGAAATTCGAGTTCGATTCGAGTTCATAAAAAAATTTTACGAACTGAGCTTGAACAATCAATGTTCGGGTCTGACTCGGCCCATTTATGGCCATAAATGCAACCCATTCTCAAATTTAGTTTCGGATATGGATGGGCTGGGCTATTCCGTAAAACCATGACAAAATCATTAATTTTCAATTGTTTGAACTTTGAAATCATTCACTGTCGTAATTACTTTAAAGAGGTTTTTAAGTAAATGCTTATGATAAAATATATAAATTTCAACTAAACTTATATCAAATTATAAAAAAATCTCCCTCAAAGTTTCAATTTGATATCATTATGTAAAAACTAATTCAAATTTTCTTTTTTACATTTTAGATACATAACTGGTATATTTTAGGCATATAACAGATGTGTTAAAATAGTTTTAGTGAACATAACAGATGCGTTAAATCAGGTATATAAAGTATATAATAGATTTATACAGTAGACATATAACAGAAATACAACACATTTACATATAATAGATATATAACATACAGAACGTAAAAATGTAAAATATTAACATAAAAAATATTAAAAAATAAAATAAATTCTTAAAAATATATTTTTGTAAATAGTAAACCAAAATAAGAATAAAATCGACAATTTCCCTAATTAAAATTACCGTACAAATACAGTAAAACCATATATAACACATAAATCAAATAAAATTTTTAAGGTATCATGTATATATAATAGTATAATTTTTCAATCAACCTCTGTTAATGGTTAGTTTGGTTGTCTTTTCCCAAACTGTTTTTCTAAAAAAACTCCAATGTTAAACTGTTCCTATAAACAACAAAGTTCATTTGAGAAAAAAAAAACAATGTAGACAGTTTCTAATTAAATAATATGAATGACTAAAATGTGTTTTTGAAAGCCAAAATATGTAATTCAATAAAAAAATTGTGAGAATAACTTATTGAAACGATAGTTTGAAAAGCAATAGCAAACCGACCGTAATTACGAAATTAGCAAATATTTGAGTTGGATTATTACACTATCGAAAGGACTAATAGATGACGTTTTACTATTAGAAATTGGTAGGAAACTGGTATGAAGAACAAAAAATGTCAAAACTAGTAATAAACTGGTAAATAAGTGGTAAGAAACTAATAAGAAAAATAAATTGTGTCAAATTAATTTTGAAAAGTAATGAAAATGTATTAGAAAGTGATTATAATATGTAAGATAAATCTCTATAAAGTAATGAACAAAAATAGTAGGTAGCTGGTATGAAATTTGTAGGAAACTAGTATGAAGAACAAAAAAATGTCAAAATTAGCAAGAAACTGGTAGGTAAATGGTAGGAAGAACAAGATGTGTTAAATAAGTCTTGAAAAGTAATGAAAATGCATTAAAAATGACTACAACATATAAGATAAATCTTTACAAAGTATTGAATCAAAACAATAGGTATCTAGTATGAAACTGGTGTGATGAATTAAAAAATGTCAAAAGAATTAAATTCAATGATGATTGATTATTTTTGTAACAGATTTAGTCTATCAATTTGGACCAAGTGTTTGACATTCACTTGTTTTTATGCTCAGTCTGCAATTTATTCCATGGCACAAAGTGCTGCTTGGGTTGTTAATTTTCCTTTCTTTTTTGTTCTTAAAATATGCGTTTGAAACTCAATTCTAATTAAAATCTAATTAGATGCAAAAACAATAGCTAATCTAATTGGAATTTCAAATAAAAAAGTGAAAACCTGATAAAAAAAAAGCTAGAAAACTGGAATTATGCAGAGAATTTGATAGTTGCAGAGAGTGGAGACTTGGAGAATCTTCGATCTAGAGAGAATCGAAAAAATCAAAACAAGGAATAGAGAATTTGATGGAGAGAAACGCGTAATGCAAAAAGATAACTCAACTGAAACTTGAAAATACAGTGTATATATATAACATATTGAGTGAAAATTGAAACTTAAAATTAATTACACAATGCATAAAAGATCAATTGGAAAGTATTTTTGTAAATAAGTTTCACAAACCTACATTTTATAGAATTCCCCTTAATTAAAATTAGCGTAAAAATATAGAAAAACCATATAGAACACAACAAATAAAATTTTTAAGGCCTCATGTATATAATAGTATAATTTTTCAATCAATCACTATTAAGGACAATTTGGTTATGTTTTCTCAAACTGCTTTTCTGAGAAGTTTAATTTTTAAACTTAACCTATAAACGACAGAGTTTATTTTGAAAAAAAAAACAATTTAAAAAATTTTGAGAATAACTTATTGAGACGGTAGCTTGAAAAACAATACAAAACATACCTGATTAGCAAATATTTGAGTTGGAACATCACACTTCGGAAAGGACTAACAGATGACATTTTACTATTTGAAACTTTCTTCCAAACTACATAAGCTAAAATATAATATGATTTTGACTAAGCGAAAACAATAACTCTATGCAAGAAGCCATTTTCAACTCAAGAAACAGAATGTCTTCTGTTTCTTGAAGGTGTAGATTTAGCTTCTTCTGGGTTAGCAGAACCAATACTATCCGATGAATCCGACCCGCTATTCTCACCCTTTTCGCCTTTGCTCAACCAAAGCTTAGCAAAAATCTTCTTTGTCTTCATCAAACCTTTCATTCTCCGACTTCCCGACCTATCTAGACCATGCTTAATATCCCCACCATTATGACTCAACCTCAACGAAGCTATCTCAGCTTTCAAGGCTCGAAGTTCGTCAGCAGTAGCTACAGCATCCCAATCCTCATCCGGGTTTGTCGCAGCCAACCTTGAGCTCCCATATGATCCATTCTTTAAGTCCCTTAGGCCTTTCGGGAGGTCAGGTGTGCTGCTGCCCGAAGTTGCGGCTGCCCGAACTTGCTCGAAGAAGAGTACTTGCATGACTACTAGAAGCGGGAGCCGCTCGTTTTGCACCGCGTGAACACATGCATCGACTGATAGCTTCTTGCAATCCATCAACTTGGATATCCTCTTCCTCTCACTTTTCATAATCCCTGGATGTTCCTACAAATACCGAACATAGTAGTTGTAACAATCATAACATTCATTGAATGTTTCGGGCTTAATGCAACAGTAGTTATACGAACATTGTCCCAAAAAACCTATTGCCCCCTAAACTTGCAAAGTGACCTTCGTAAAAGGGAATTGATGATGAGCCTGGTATTTTGTTAAGTATTTAATTGAGATTGGAGAATATTTAAATAGTATCTCATAAATATTCAAGGTACAAGATACCCAGCTCCCATTTTAATTTCTCAAAAACAGTGCACTGCTCATACCTGGATGCCAAATGTTAATTTATGATTTGATTCCAATTTAAAGATGACACGTGAAGTTCAGCATCAGCAAAATATATTTTTTTTGGACAAGTTCTACTAATACATTTGGCTAAATTTTTGTAATAAGATAGAAAGTGGACTTTTTGGCGAATGATTACCTTAAGAAAGGTGTCAATTGCTCGGTATAGAGCATCATGCGAAGGCCGAGATACACCAGATACCATGTCAACAAGGGTAGCTTACAATCCCTTGCAATTTCAGCAAGATATCGATCTATCAGTTTTGCTACCATGAGCTTGGATGCATCCGATAAAATCCCTTGCAATCTCATCTCTTGCTCTTCTTCGCCACCAATTCCCGCTTCAATTTCCGAATTACAATCCTGCCTTAGAAACTCTTCGACTATTTTCTTCACCATATCAACATCACAAATGATAAGGTCATAAACCGCCGCCTCCTCTAGCTGTTGCCCTATTCTCCTTATCAACACATCCTTCGCCTTTTCCCCAAGGCCCACATAAATGGCTGCCTTCAACAATTTCAGCAAGAAACCACACGAAACACTGCCTCTTTCAGCAGGCAATAATTGAACAATCGTTTCAACCGTCGATTTATACTTTCCGCCTTCTGCGCATTGAATCTCACCGTTCCTTAAACCTTGCAGTCTTCTATAAGCATAAGCTTTCAAGGCTTCTCCGATCACTTCATTCGGAAGTATAGCCCATGATTTTATAGCCAAAACGACACGTTTATATAAATCGAGATCTAAATCGCACAAATCCTCAACCCACAAGTCGTTTGGCACTGCCCGATTTCTCGCACCATTTTCTTCGGGGAGTTTTTTACGGTTATAGCCGTAAGACCAGTCAACTTTTGACACGTGGACACAGGCCTTGGTTGCTACAGCGTCAATACAGCTACTCATCAGCTTCAATTCCTCGCATAGAGGCAAAAGCGGTTTTGTGGTTTGCAGCGCAATGATCGAGTCTTTCCAGCTGCGGAAAATTCCGGTGGTTAGGAAAACGTCGATCTTGTAAATTAGGTTTCCTTTTTCGATGATTTCGTTCATTCCTAAGTATTCAGCCGCGCATCGAGCGGCGATGACATTGTAAGCTTTGAGGGTCGCTATCATGCCGTAACAGAATTTGGCGCATATTTCAAAGGCGGCGGATCCACCGGGAATATCGGAAATGTCAACTTCATCACAGTTATCTTCATTGGCAGCGGTAGCTGACTTCTGCAAACGAGCGCATTTTGACAAAAGCGGAAACTGCAAAACCAATTTGTTCATAGGTTAGTAACTTATCACCACTGAATTTCTACACAAGAATATGTTTGTTATTTTAACTAGGTGTGGTGTAAGTGACACTGGATTTCCCCTGATTTGAAGCTTATAATGTTTATTACCTTATGCAGATGAAACTTTACGTCCCTTACATTAATGATGAAATCGGTTGCCAATTCGTTAGCCACAGTCCTGCATATGAAATTAAAGCTTTCCGTAAGGTCACAGCGGCATTAAATAAAATACCTTCAAAGCTTGTGACAGTCTTCGAAGCAGAATATGCATAAAAAAGCGAAATTTTTAGTCATTCAGAAAGTACCAAATCCATATAAGCAAATCGATTACTAAGATGAACTTGAGCTCTAAAGTTTATGGAAAATGGTATGAACATTACTTGAACATAATTTTTATAGAGGAATGAATAAACGACCAATTTTTTGCATATGTACTTGGTAAATTGCTAGCTGTCTTTAACTTAGGAACACTTAGCCGGCCCTAAACAGGTGATTTAGGCGTTATTTTCCACCATTAATTCGCAAGTGATCAAAGTAAATAGCAAGTGTAAAGCATGCCTAGTATACCAATATAAAATAAAATTTCGGAAGTTTGATGGTGAAAAGCTAATAATGGCCTATTGCCCTTTGCATATACTATGTGTCTAGTTCAACGAAATTCGCGTACCTAAGAGAAATCATAGGCCGATACAAATGTTAATAGCAAAGACCAATTTTTGCATTAACAAGCATAAACTTGAATATCTCAGAAATCACACAACATAACAGAAGCAAATTTTGGTATTAAATGACATTAAGGTGCCGTTTGCAAACTAAAGGACGCAGAAAAAAAATTAAAGTAGAAAAGTAATCACAGAGCAAAAAATATTGCAACGTATTGAACCAACTTCTAAGAGCTGCATGTGAACTTAATAAGCACAAAAATAGAAACAACAATCCCAATATCAAAGTATCTCTCACCTGATATTGCTCACATCCGTCTGAAAAGAGTCCGGTTTCGATCCAAGTTTCATAAACTTCATCTTTAAAGAAAAGGAACTAATTTTACCACTCCCAGATCAAACAGCTTTACTACTTGTTTACACTAACATTCTCAATAAAACTAAGAATAAGCAAACCCAAGAAATTCACCAGAATAGGAAAAGGAACACACAAGCATCTGTGGGGACCCAATTCTTGAATTGGAAGAAGAGACTTATCAAGCCAAGGATCTGAAAAAATGGGTTTAAAAAGATGTTTTATGACCGAATCTTGACAGCAACCAGGGCCGAAAGTATGACTAAGAGAGAGAGAGAGAGTGAGTGAATCAAAAGATGGGATTGATTGAGTGATTTATGAACAAAAAGGATCTCTTATATAACAAGGAAAAGAAAACTAATGACAAACGGTTGTTTATGTTTCCTAAACCAAAGGCAAAGCCCAATGAGTCCGGGCTTAATGACTCAGCACAGAAGACATAGCCAGCAGCCTCACTGCACTAAACAACAAAGCATAAATCTGACTCCAATTTTTTTTATATCAAAGATGAAATCTTGACCCCAAATTGGTTTTAAAGTTCCAAACTTTGACAAGTATAAACAATGCTAGTGTTCATTTTTTACAGTTGAAGATTCAAACCCTGCAATATAAAAACAGCATCTTGGTATCAGTTGAAGAAGCCACCAAAACAGTAGACAACAAGCATCAATCTTTGATTTTTATTCAATTGTTTATTAAACAAGGGGAATAAGCAATAATGGACAATCAACAATCAACCGCCAACAAGAAAATCAATAAAATGAATCTGAGGAAGAGGAATCTACCAGAATGTGTTAACCGAAGTTTATTTGAATAATCATAAAAAGATCTCAACTTGGAAATATAACCCCAAAACACCAAATAGTAGAAACAATTGGGAACCTTCAAGACAAACAGTCCCCAAAGAAACTCTTTAAAACCCAAGACCAAAAACTGCATACCCATTTCAAAACCAGAGTAAAAATCAGAACTTTAAGACTAAAAACTCACAGAAGCAATTAAACAAACACTTAACACACTTGATAGAGATCTTAAAAAGGAAGAACTCAAACTCACCCAAATTATGCTTAATTCCAGGGAGGAAAAAAACCCATTAAGAACAAGTACACCAAAGAAACTGAAGTGTCATTTGGGTTAATAAAGAATCCAAACTCTTTTTAGGAAAGTGGAAAGGAAGGTGTTGATTGAACCAATTTAATTGGCACACAATCACTCATTACTAGCCACCTTAGCTAAACAAGGCACGCCAAAAACTGACACAAGGCCCCTTTCTTTTATTGTTGCCTACACCCCTTTAATTAAAGCAGTTAACTTTCTTAATTGGCTCATTACTGCAGCATCGCTCTCTTCACTTCCCTATCCAATGAAGAATTTGTGTTATAGATTGATGTATACATTATGGGGAGTTAAAAATGCATATTTCTCGGTATTTTAAAAAGCGATAGGTGCTAGTTTGACGGTCGAAAATTAATTGAGATCTAGGTGGAGATTAATCAGGATCTAAGCGGATTTAGACGCTAGTTAACAGGATTTAGATGCTAGGCGTAGTCGAGCGACGATCCTCAAAATAAGACCTAAGCGAGGCTTTAAAAATAGTGATATTTCTTTGCAAAATAAGTTATAAGTTATTTTTTCTCAATGTTTAATAGAATATGTTTAGTAAATATGCGATCTTTCTAATTTACATGGCTTTACTAAATTAAACTTTTCTGAACTTAATGCATTTGTATTTCATGTATTCGCTTACTTTACACATATTAAATATAGAGAACAAAATGCTTTTATTTCTGGACCCATCATGAACTTGAACTTGAGACCTCGCGTAATATAATGAATCATCGTACACAAGGTTTAAACAATTGAAAGAAAATAAATAGATTTCTCATTTACAATTTAAGCACCTCTTCAAATATATAATGTATTTGTATGGCAAGTTAATTTTTATGGGGAAGAATAACTTGATCAAAGTATTGGGCAAATAAATTTTCTTCAGGCTGAAATTTTGGGTGACTCACAAATTAGTAATTATGTAGCAAAAGCTGAGTCATTTACAATATTTTTAGCCACTTGTAAAATATGCATGTGATAATGCTGAATATATCAGAGCATTAGCGATCATTTAATATCAACTACAATTTTTGCTTTTTCAATTAATTAAAATAATTATGGTAAGATATGCTTAACTAATATTATCATCTCTCTTTTGCTGTCTCATTCTTTCCCATGAAATATAATACAAACATACTCCATCCATTTCAAAATCTTTATCGTTTGTAAGTTGTTTATCAATACCAAGATGATATTAATTGAGCAATAAAAATGCTTATTTATCCTATGATTTTTGTTAATTTGAAAGTTGATTTGATGTTTTATTCCTTTTATCATTTTCAAAGTACATTAAATAACGATAAAATGGATAAAATTTTTAAAAATGTGCATTAGAATTCTAAAAAGATTGCTTTAGGTTTTTAGAAAAATTTCAAAATAACTGTCGCTTTAGGATTCTAATACACATTTTTGAAATTTTTATCTATTTTATCCTTATTTAATAAACATTGAAAATGATAATGTGCATTAAATAAGGATAAAATGGATAAAATTTTCAAAAATGTGCATTAGAATCCTAAAGCGATCGATTTAGGTTTTTTTGAAAATTTTCAAAATAACTGTCGCTTTAGGATTTTAATGCACATTTTTGAAATTTTTATCTATTTTATCCTTATTTAATGCACATAGAAAATGACAAAATGAATAAGATATCCAATCAACTTTCAAATTAACAAAAGTCATAGGGGTAAAAAAGTATTTTTATTGCTTTAATTAATATCGTCTTGGTATTGATAAACAATTTAAAAATGACAATTATTTTGAAACGGGGAGAGTAATTTTTTTAAGCCTAATGCATCTACACTTTTGTAAACTTGTCTAAAATGAGCTCTTGTCATTCTAAATTTGCAAATGTGTCAAATACCTTCTTGAATTTGTTTAAAAGACATCAATTTGCCCCTTAAATACCACGTGTTATCTTTTGGTTGGAGAGTAAAATTCAGAAAAATGGCAAATTTGAAAACACAAACAAATTATAAACCGACATGTGGTGATGAGGGAATTAAGTGATGCGTTTTAAATAATTACATGAGATTATTTGTCGCATATAAAAATTCAGGATAATAAAAACTCATTTTAAACAAGTTCAGGATTGTAAATTCATTAAACCTTTTTTGAACAAAATGAAAATTTGAGGGAAAGAAAAAAACAACATATGAGACGCATCCTAAATAAGGCGTGTTACACTGAAAATGAATTGTAACATCAAAACGAAAATATCGTTTTATTTGCTATGCAAACTGATATATGTGAATATTTTTTATAAAAAATGAAAATGCATTTACATATGATGTATTAGGTATTTAAGAGGAGTGCACCGCAAAGTGCCAAGTTATTTTTTATGAAATACGATTTTTCAGCTGCCTGACTTCTTGGATTAACCAAAACTTACCTTCGTTGAGCAAGTCG
>CATIWQ010207631.1:0-13533 GCA_949673415.1 Euphorbia schlechtendalii
TGTCCCAGCCGTAGCACCTGATAACAGCCCAGGAGAGGATTGCGTAACCCACTGCTTCAGCTCTTCGCATCTGTCAACGTAGGAAAGCCTCAATCTCCTTCGCCAAAACGGACGGCTCTTCATCCCAAGAGTTAAGACAAAACGACAACCTTCCTCAACCGAACACGATTTCCAATTACAAAGAATGTAAAGGTCGGGGAAAAGATCCCTCAAGGATTGGTCCGAAGTCCAATTATCAAGCCAAAAGAAACAATCCATGCCCATTCCAATCTGTACTCTGACATTGCGCTTGAAAATGCTCCATACTGCCTCATTCCTAACACAAACATCAAGAATGCCTTTCCAAATATGAGATATCCCAATAGACCCGCAATCTTCTATTGATTCCCAAGACGAGAAATTATACTTCATTACGCATAACTTGAACCAAAGTGAGTTAGAATCCCCCGAACGAACTCTCCACAACCATTTAAGTAAGAGACAGCTATTAACAACCTTGAAGTCTCTAATAAAAAGACCTCCCATGACCTTCGGCTAGGCCACCGTACTCCAGCGAACTTTATTAATGCCTCTCTTGTTCGCATCTCCTTTCCAAAGGAAATTTCTCATGAGTTGGGTGAGTTTGTCATTTACCATTTTCGGAAATACCAAGAGAGGCATGAATATGACATACGTAACTTCTTGGAATCACATTAATTAGTTTACATAAATCATAGATACAATTATATGCATGGGTTTAACATATTAACATGTTCTTTTACGTGTATATCATTTATCGTAACAAAAATGACAAATTCTAGAAAAAGAATTGTCTACCATGTCGATGATGCTTAACACCAAAAAAAAAGATATGAATTTATGCATGAAACACCTCAAGCTTGAGAATGTCCGCATTAAGAGAGATATTGTGTACCAAACTTGTGAGTGATTTCATTTATGATAAAAACTATCACTCGCTTGACAAAACTCAAATACTTAAGGCTTTAACAAATATCTTTTAATTACATAAGAAAAACAAATACATTTTTCCCAAATATGTTCCAAAATTGATTGTATGTGTTTGGTGGCTAGATTTTAAAAAGAAATCTGAAACCTGAAAAAATTTAAAATATTGGTAGTAAAAAAGGAAATGAAGAAACCCTAGATCTGTGACATTATATAATCCAAAAAACACGCAGCCTAAAGACAAAAAAAACCCAGTGGCCGCTTCAGTTGGAATCTCTGTAAGGAGATATATAGCAGAAGAGATGATGAATCCGATGGGAAAGAGATGGAAAAATCCGATGGAAAAGAGATGGGAATGATCCTTGGCAGGTTTATTCCCCCAAACCACCACAAAAAACACAGCATAAAGGTATATTGAATACTCAATTTCTCATAATAAATCTGATATATGGATCTATAATACTCGTAATTAATTTAGAGTAATCTAAATAGATCTGTAGTGATTTATAAATCAGGTTTTGAATTCTCGTGATAACGGAATTTACATTTTTTATCTGGATATACAGACGTAAAAGAAGCTGATCTGAAATTAACCAATTATTATTTCATTTGTAGATATTTATGCACGAATTCAAAGATCTACCATCACACCAGTGTCAAGGTTGCAGAGCGTCACCGGCGAAGACTCCCATTACAACTTTCCAATTAGTAAGTCAAGGCTTTATTATTATCAGAGCCTTTATCTGCTGCTAGGTCAGGATAGTTTTGTTCTGTTATTGTTGTTGTTGATTTCATTAAATTGTTTTGACTTGTTTAAATATTGAAGTGGATTTATTATTAATTTGTTTAAGAGAAATACAATTAAATCTTGTAATTATGCTTAAATGAACCGGACATGGTTTTTTATGGTGGCTTTGTACCCTTTTTCATTTTATATTTTATCATTTTCCTTAGTTTCTTCCTCCATCTTCGTGTTGTACACCCGAACAACAATATTTTTTACTTATATTGCGTTTTTGCCTGCCATAATCTCACTGTTTTTATTAATGGGCAGATTTTCCTTTACCTTGGATTTTTTTTCATTCTTTTATTGTGTTGTCATCTTCTATACATAATTTGTAGAAAGTAAGCAAAATGAAAGCAAGTTCGTATTGGATTACAATAATAGTAAAGAACCATAGTCGTTTAAAAGCATTGTGGAGGAATTCTTATTGTATGTTTCAAGCATTGGATTCTCACATTTAACTTGCAAATTTTAAAATTTGTGTTTGGGTATAATGGGCTCCTTCGCAATTGGATGCATTTTAAGCTATTTATCTATGAGTAGCATAACATATACTGACTGTGTTAGGATAAGATTATATGAAATACAGATTATGAATGTGTAGGTTTTGTTTTGGACATTAAAACAGGGTTCTGTCTGTGTTCTAGGGGCTGGAAGAAATATGGTTTACCATATCCAAATAATAACATTAGTCAATCCTATGTTCTTCCTTCTTATAATCTTTCAAAGTTTGACTTCACTGATCCCTCCTCTACTCCTCAGGTATATCAAATTCCATTCTTCTTTTTTTGTTTCGAAATCGTATATATCATCCACCCTTGTTAGTTGTATAAATTTATTCATGAACTTATTTCTATTTATTATTGGATTTGGAATGAGAATTCAAAATCCTACTATTTATTTAGTTTTTTTTATTGTTTTTATAAATAATGAAGAACAATTTTGTTACCATAAACGTATATAGGTATTACAATTTTAGCCGTATTTCAAAGGTGTACTACGCGTTTATGACTAAAATTAGGCCGTAAATAACGACTTACGAATTGGTTGTTAGCTGTTGCCATTCATTCAAAATTATATAAAAAATACAAGTTTTTACCGAATAATCAGAGTACAAGTTGAACTTGAAAAAGAAATAAAGTCTTCTGCTGCTTATAAAGGAAAGGCAGTCTACACCCATGAAGGAACTAATTATTACAGGCAGGATAATGTGTCGAGTTATATAGGTTTGTTGAAAGACAACTTAATTTAGGCCCCAAGGTATTGTGCAGTTCAGTGATTATATTGTTTGAAAGGAATACAGCTAATGAAATTTTGATCCTTTTAATAATAATAATAACCATCTTCCATGAGTAGAATTATCTTTCACAGGTATATAGCATTATTAGATTATACCAGATGCTAATGTTGTTTCTATTTTTTGTTTTAGGGGTTGTGTTAATGAGGGACAGTTTAACGAGGTTCTACTGTATGAAATAAGAGAGGTAGTTTCCTTTTCCTTTTCATTTTTATATTATTCCTTTGATTTTTCATGGCTATATGGACTGATCTTCGGATAACAGAATCCAGTTCCCTATGGATCAGAATCTGTTCCCTGTTGTTCATGGGATTCAACTTACATTGGAGATGTCTCAAATGGAATTGTTCAGCATAATGTTAGCTGAACTGTAATCTCTTCCATAATTCTTCCCATTACTGTAGTCTCTTCCATGATTCTTCCCATTACTGCACTCTCTTCCATGATTCTTCCCATTACTGTACTCTCTTCCTTTAACATGCCTCAAGCGGAAACATGGGTTCTAAAAATGGAAAATATAGTTGAGGCCTCGCTTTTGCTAATTCAAATGGTTTCATCTCATTGAAATCCAATGGAAATAATAGCAATAATGGCTTGAAGTCTGAACTTGACGCACTCAGTTTGACCTTTTAACAAGAATGCAGAACATCGCCGGCGAGAATTCCCATCAGGACGTATGGAAGTTTACTAAGGAAGCTGAAAATGTGACATATTCAAGAAAATCTCTTCCTTGTAGAAAATCGATAGAGTTTGTTGTTCTAGAACTTTTAGGCCATCTTCTTCTCATTACTGTCCATGCCAATTATCTTCCCCTACCTCAATGGAAGACAAACTATCTTCCCATAAATTCATCTATAATGTATTTTTTTGGGGTTTATATAATGTTTTTCAATCCTTATTTTGGTATAAACGTCAAGTATCATCATAGAGATAATTTTGTTCAGGAATTGGTTATTGTTAAAGCTCCCGTCCCTACAAATGTATGCATTTAAGTTCTCTTTAGCTACACCAAGATTACAATTCTCAATGATAAATAATTTTTTGAAATATTGACAATGGAGGTTGGATGAATTCAATTGCCTTGAAATTGACACAATTTATGTTGCTAGACCAGTAAAGGTAGCATTGCTGATACAGCTTTTCGTTAAGGTAGACATCCTCTTAGGTTGAAAAGCAATTTTACTTACCTGGTGCATTTGTTCGAGACCTGTTGCAATATATTTATAGAGTCAATTGGTATATATTATAATCAGTAGAAGTGTTTAAAGCTCAGCGTATTTATGTAATATTTTCTCATAAAAATATGAAGTTGCAGACTCTCTTGCCAAATTTTGACACCTAACAAAATCTTACTTGGTGAGATTCAATCCAACTTTTATTACATATTGTTCGACACCACTTCTTGGACCAATACTTGTATCTGTTCACTTGATGTTGTACTATTCTTTCACTATTTGAATTTATTTAATGAATATAGAGTTCATTCATTGGCTTTACAAAAATCATATATACAATTTGACTGAATCACATTAATTAGCTTTGCATAAATAATAAATACAATTATATGCATGGATAAAATATAGTAACATATTATTGTATGTACATATCCTTTTCCTTAACGAAGATGGAAACTTCTGGAAAAAACAAAACAATAATTACCTCCATATCAAGGACATTTAACATAACTAAAAGTGAATTTATGCTAAACAATTCACAACTGTGAATGTACGCATGAAGAGAGATACTGCACAATATATATGATCAAATCTCTTGCATGATTTTATACACATTGAAACTGATCGAAATATTTCACTGTCTCCATAATTGAAACAGATAGACTCATTGGATGTGAATCTTAATTATAGGTGCCATTATCTTCGTTCCCTATGTATCAGAATCTGTGCCCTGTTATTCATTGGATTCAACTTACATTGGAGATGTCTCAAATGGAAACATGGCCCCACTTTTGCTGAGTCAAATGGTTTCATCTCAGTGAAACCTAGTGGACATAATAGCAATAATGACTTGAAGTTTTTGAATAATGATGGAGATAACTGCATCAGCTACCGTACTCTCTCCTTCACCATGTCCTCTCTTTTTTTTTTGCCCAACGTTGCATAGCGAAAAGGAAATGGTAGTGAACACGAAGTAATGAACTCGTGTCTTAATTAAGTTGGAAGATTCACAGTTGGTATTTGTACGAGATCTATCTGAAAGACTCTTTCCTTCCTGTGCGATTTCGGTATGGACTATGGACGACTTTCTTAATAATGGGATTGTAAACAATCACAATTACTTAAAGCTTAGAGAGAGATGAAAGACCGTGATTGTATTGCTTCTCAAATTTCTCACGTTTATCCTAATTAAAACTACTATGAAATCTGATAAATAGAACTGAATATTTATTGTTAATTATTATTGATTTTAAATCTTTTGGACTCATGCGAATTGAGAGAAATTGGAATAGATCTGTAATGATGCAAAAATTATCTCTATTTTAATAATTTGAGATTAATTTAGAGAATGAAAAGTGATAAACTAATATGCATATAAAGATCTAGCTATGATTGTTCAAATATCAAATGAAAAATATGATTATTCGGTTTACTATTTTAATCATTTGAAATTAATTTCGGGGATGAAAATAATCTTAAGTTGCTAAGATTGTCAAGATGTTAAAGGAAAAATATTCTTATGAGGTTGGTAATTTTTAATTCATTAGAATTCCATGTGCAGATGATTCTAGACAAATTAAAAGGAAAAAACTCATTCAGGACTGCACAATTTCATAAGCGAGAATTCCCATATTGAAAAAGCTAATATGTTTAATTAAAAATGACATCTTTAACTAAATGTGTAGTAATACTCTGTAACAAAGAACTCATGCATCACTTTCAGGGTGAGTGATGTTCTCAAGAACTTTTAGGCCACCTCCTTTTCAATAATGTCAAACTCAAATTATCTTCCCCTACCTCAATGAATTGTCCAAGGATATTTTCCACAATTGAAGATATACCTTTGCATTTGTTGCTACAAAATCAACAAGGATTTTTGTCACGACCAACATGAATCTTAAATGGACATTGCTCACAAATAAGAATCCTGCTTTTTTTAATGGGTTTATTGGTAATAACATTCCTAAAGAAAAGGCAGTCTGAACCATGAAGAAACAAATTCTTACACTAAGGATAATGTCTCAAGGCCTAACACAACAATAGATGGAGTGGTTGGAGGCATTAAGGGATAACACAACAATGGTATTTTTAATTATTATTTGGTGGGAGAGGACCGTGCTAATTTTAGTTTGTCAATGGAAAATATGGACCTTCGTATTAAAACTAATCGTGTTCATGGAATATATTAAGAGTAACAGCATACTTCAACAATATTTGAAGGTGAACTACACCAATAGATTGCTTTCTTGAGATAGCATGAAATTAAAAAAAAAAATTGTCACTTAATTTATTTTGTGCTTTGGCAGGTTTAACCGCAGAGTATTCAGCATTGTTTATGGAGTGGTACGTTGTATTATATTTTTAGGCCATCTACACCTAACTTAACTTGATCAATGCTTAACGACATGAACATAATGAATCACAGAGGATTCAAGCAGAAGATATGGGCACCTCTTCCTCTGCTTGCCAAACTGCATTTTTCAGCCAACAAATTGAAGAAGACAAAAGATTGAAATGAATAATAGGCATTCCTTACAAAATTAATGCTATATTCAGAACGATGGATGGCTGTCTTTGGCTATATTAATAATTCTCTACGTTGATAGAGATATAGGTAGAGTGAGAGATGTTTTTCAAAAAAAAGGTAGAGTGAGAGATGATGGATTCAATTCAAAGAGAAGGAAAGATCTTGCAGAAGAAGGTATATTGTGATGTCGTGGGAACCAAAAAATAATACTTGCAAGACAACAACAACGTTAGAGGACTAGGCCAGGGCTGTCCGGTGTAGTCACTCTGATGCTTATGTTAGTTCTCAGTCACAGGTGAATAGTGAAAGTTAAACGTTGGTAGTGATAGTATAGTATGCTTACCTTCTTCATGGTTGTTCAGCCTTTTACATGGATGAGGTGACCATTGTATTTAAAGCAACGGCTACATTGAACCTCTTAACGACGACCTCTTTATTGGCTTGGAACGACTTTTTTGACTCTCATAGACTCCCACATGACTCTCTCTGGGGTAACCATGTGTTCATGCCTTTACGGGCTTTAGATCATTGGGTTTTGGTGGATCGCAGGGCCTGTAAATAGAATTATTATTTCCTTGTTATCATATTGAATTCTCAAGTTACTTTTGATTTTTATAATAGTTATTAGGACCACAAATATATCTTCTTAATGGATCTTCAATACTAATATTATGCTTATTTGATATTACTTTTGGGGGAAAAGTTAATTTACTAATTTTGATATATAAATGGTACTCGAATGAGAACAAATATACTTATCAAATTGTTTTTTTAATAAGATTAGGGATAATAAGAAAAAAGCAAGGTTAACTTTCATCCCTCAATGAACCGCCCCTTACATAATGCTTGGAGGCATACATGGGACAGAACACCACAGGGGAAGATTGCCCTTCCCCACTTCAAGAAAGCCCCCTAAATTTTATTTAATGAAAGAAAAAGATTAAAAAGTCCAAAAAAGAGAGAGAACGTAAACAAAAATGGCCGAAAGAGCTACCATGAAAAATAAGTAAATAGAAACATACTTCGGCCACTCCAATCATGAAACTCCAATCATGAAAATATAATTATGAGTAAAAAATCGGAACATCATCTCAATTAGAATGCACATTTGTAATCCTGCTATTAGTCGTTAAAGCATATGCAATTTCTATTTTTTGGACGAAAAATGTGTGTTACCATGAAATTACAGCCATTTAGCATTGCAACACATTTAAGTTAAGCTTGCCACAGGCACCAAGGAACTAGCAGAGTCTGCGATTGAAAAACTCATACCACATAGCTTTAGTCATTCTCCAACAAAGATTAGTCCAACCCTTACCTCCACTACATAAATTTCCACCCTCAATTCTGTAATAAAAGAAAACTCATTTCCGTTGGAAATGAAAAACAGTGAATGGCCTTACCACCTGAGTCTTGAAAGATTCTGCCACCCCTCGAGAAGCTAGGAGAGCCAACCATTGAAGCATCAGAGTTGAGTTTTACTTAATTTGGAGGGGAAGGGATCCATCTAATGAATATAATCTTCGGTGCCTTCGAAAGCCTTTGTTGTAATCGAAAATTACCTAAAATACTACACTACACGATTGAATTCCACACACTGATCCCATTGATCGACGAATAAGGGCCCAAAGCTGGTGTAGGGCTCCACGAATATTTATTCTTTCATCTTCAAAATTACACCTACATCTAATAGTCCAAATCATCCAAATTGCATTTACAATGGTTGAGTTCCATAGAACTCTAATTTCTTTGTAGAAAAGATGTGCAAAATCAATTAACACTTCAGTTCGAAGGTCTGCCGAGGTTTCAAAACTTTGACCAAATAACAGCTTAACACTATTTCAAATTTATTGAGCGAAAGGAAAAAAACTAATAAGAAAATGTGATCCCAGCTTTCACAACTTGTGATGCAAAGTGAACAAAATGCCCTTATGCTGTAAAACCACATGTGTTGAGATGTAACCCGTAATCACTTTCCCAAAAAATTACCGAATACGATGGGGCAATAGAAGAATGCCAAATAGACTTCAAGATTGAAACAATTTGATTTTCCTTTTGCATCCATTTGTAATAAAGCTTCACCGTAAAAATCCAACTACTAGTTAGACACCAAACACAAAGTTCCTCAGTTTCCGTTGTCCTGTTTCATTCCTCTATTTTTCCTCTAACAAATTGGCTGACCTCCTCCGAAAGATTCATCCAACCATCATCTTGTAAGAAATCATCTACCCACCCCATTAGCTATAAGCAACTGGGTTGACTAATCCCCAACTACTCAGTTACCATAAGCTAAACCCAATTTGAGTTCTAGAAGTTAAGAATCGAAACTTGGCCTATAAACCATCTTACAGGGTTGCGTAGCAACCCGTATATATGTCGAATAGAGCACCAAATGCTTGAATTGACTAACCAAGCTTGTTGGGCGTCATTTTTTATGAATCGTTGATGAAGTAAGGCAAAGCACTTATTCCTACTCGTAGGAAATCTCCAAGCGAACTTAGCAAGCATGGAAGTATTCTCTTTAGCCTGAGACCCCTTCCGCTATGGGTGTTGTACAAATACTCCATGAAGCAGTTACGAGTTTCCTTTCCCAATCGACCCGGTCCAAACAAAAGTTTTGTTTTCTCTTTCAAGACTAGCCATATTCAACATTGAGCACTCACCCAAACCCAATTGTATCATGGATAGTGGTGCGTGACTCACCATATCACATCGTATCTAGGTAACCTTAGTCTCCACTCTGAGTACTCGGGTCTTGAAGAAGTCCAATTAAGTAATGGCTCTACATTGTCAATTAAACATGTCGATTCCTTTATTTTGCCAAATAGCTCTTTACGACTATCTAAATTGTTGCATGTTCCTTAATCAAATTCCAGTTTGATAACTGTAAGTGCTCTAACTAATGTTGTCTCTATTTATGTCAAGTTTTTTATTAATATTTTTGTTGTGAAGGATCTCAATTCCAAATTGGTGATACTCGAGGCCCGAATAGGAACGGATTATACACCTTTACGCATGTAGTTTCATCTCAGATTCAAGTGCATCATATCATCCTTGAAGACTTGGCATGAGTGCTTGGGTCATCTTTGTTATCCATTAGTTAGTCGTTTGATACATAAGAATAATATGAAATGCGAACCTCATTCTACTAATTGTTTTGTTCTCACTATGTAGTCAGTAAGAGTTATCATCTTCCTTTTCAGTTTTCAGAGTCTAATGTCTCAGGTCCTTTAGATTTAGTTTGTTCAGATTTATGAGGCTCTACCCCAGAATAGTCTTTAGAAGGTTTTCATTATTACATTATCTTTCATGATTAGCATTCTAAATATACTTGGATTTATTTTCTTTCACGCAAATCTGATGCCTTGTCGATGCTCATAAAATTTCATGCACTTGTTGAATGTTTTTTGGCATTTCCATTAAATCTTTCCAATCTAATGGTGGGGGCGAATTCCTTGGTATGCAATCTTATTTTTCGGATCATGGTATCACACATCGCATGTCGTGTCTGCATACCCCTGAACACAATGGGATTGCGAAAGGTAAGCATTGTCACATTATTGAGACAAGTTTACCACTTCTTCATCAAGCATGACTTCCTATACATTTCTGGTCTTATTCTTTTGATACTTCAATTTTTCTTATCAATTGTATGCCATCATCCGTTATTAATTTTGATGTTCCATTTAATCATTTGTTCAAAGAAAATCTTAGTTAGTCCTTGTTACGCATGTTTGGTTGTTTATGTTTTCCATGATTACGACCTTATGCGTTTAATAAATTAGATTTCGGTTTCGTCAATGTGTCTTCCTTCGTTATAGTCCCGTACACAAGGGATATAAATGTTTTTATCCTCTTTCTGGTAATCTATTTATCTCATGTCATGTTGTTTTCCATGAACAAGTTTACCCACTTTTAGATTTGTTCCGTAGCTATAACATGATCCACCACCGTCCAACACTATAGAGTCTAATGTTACTTTGTTTCTACCTCCTGCCACTCAGCCTACCACAACAACAATTCCACCTAACCTCCCACCACCTACAACTCAACCCTTTACCACCACTTCTCCTTCAAACTATCGCAACACATCCCAACCAATGACCTCCACTGTTCCCTCAAACTCTCGCAACACATTCCCTCTAGCAGACTCGCTAATTGCACCCATCTCACCACACATCCCCATACCACCTTCTACCTAGCCATCTTCCCACCTTCAACATAACCACAACATCTAGAAAACTTGTCCACATCCAATCTTATCTCCCATGTACAAATATCCAATCGCCCACCCAATCCCTCAACTCTAGCCTTGGGCTTGTCTCTCATTGTTGACCTATAACCTTACGGTATATTACCACCAACTCAATTTTACATCAGTCCCTCCCTCACTGCAACAATGATTAACTTGGGAACAAGCAAATAAATAAGATCCACGAGCTTTTTAGTTCGACGATGCTTCCCTGTGGTGTGCGGCTATGTTAGAAGAATATATAACACTTCTTCAAAATAACACATGAGACCTTGTTCTCCACAACTTGCTCCAAATGTCATCAAATGCAAATGGGTGTATAAAATAAACTTCAAGGCGGATGGCTCGATTGAACTCTACAAGGCTCGTTTAGTTGCTAAGGGTTTCCACCAATGATCAGGAATGGATTTTGATGATACATTTAGTCCTATAATTAAGACAACTACTATACAAGTGCTTCTAGCACTAGTGATCACCAACTCATGGTCCGTGTATCACTTGGATGTTTCTAATGTCTTTTTACCTGGTGATGTCGATCATCTTGTTTACATAACTCAGTCGATTGGTTTGGTTGATAAGTCACAACCTCATTTTATTGTCACCTTTGGAAGTCCTTGTATGGTTTGAAGCATTCTCTGCTTATGTGGCATTATAAATTGACTCAGTTTCTCCTTGCTTGTGGTTTTGTAGCATCTAGGGCTGATATATCGTTATATTTTCTATGATGTGAGAAATCTCTTCTTTTTTTCCTTATTTATGTGGACGATATATTACTTATTGGGAATGGTATTATGCTTGAATGTGATCTTGTCTCTTATCTTCAATCTTAGTTTGCTATCAAACATCTCAGCAAGACTACATATATTCTCAGAATCGAGTTCAATTGAAGTATATGTTCGACTTGCTTCGAAAGGCCCATATAGCTGAATCCAAGGCTGCCTTTACACCAGCCATGATAGTTGATAAAAGTCTCATAATTGATTTCTCAAAATATGAAGATGTAACTCACTTCAGAAGCTGGGTTAGGGGCTTGCAATATCTTACCATCACCTAGCCTGACATCGCCTATTCCGTTCATAAGATAGCTAGTCTATGAATTCTCCAAATATATATCATTGGCAAGCACTCAAGCTCATCTTGAGATATATTAAAGGCACTCAATCCTTTGCCCTACGATATTGTCCATAACAAGCCATAATTCTTCATACCTACTCTAACATTGAATGGGCGAGCGATGTTCAGGATCGGTGATCTACTACGGGTTTCGGTATTTTCCATGGGACAAATATTATCTCCATGGCATCAAGGAAGCATCAGACTATCTGTAGATCCTCAATTGAGGCTGAGTATCAAGCCACTACCACCACTACATCTAAGATTTCTTGGATTACTTCACTATTGCGGTAATTAGGTTTTCCTCTTCGCTCCGCCCTAGTGCTTTAGTTTGACAATTTGAGTGCTATGCACTTGACCGCCAATCCGATTTTTCACACTCGCACAAAACATGTGGAGATTGACTTTCCTGTTATTCGCGAGAGGGTTGCATCATGAGATCTTATTTTCCGATATATCTCTATGGAAGATCAAGTTGCCGATGTTCTAACAAAGTCTTTGGCTTGTCCAGAGTTTGGCCTCTTACATGACAAGTTGGGTGTGTTTTCGAACCCCACCCAACTAAAGGGGGGATGATAGTGATATGATTGTAATTTTAATTGTACAAGGGCTATGATTGCAATTGTGTATATGAGTTCATATGTTAAATATACGAGGAGACACTCTCATGTATTATTGAGAGAAAACCTAAACCTAAATCTAATACTTTCATCCTAATGTGGATATTTATGGAAACATTTTTATGGACATTCTTCGGGTGAATTTAGAAGAAGAGATGATGAATCCGATGGGAAAGGGATGGAAAGATCCTGGGCAAGTTCATCCCTCAATCCACCACAAATTACACTGCATAAGGCCAGTTGAATAATCAATTCTCGTATAACAGTATTCTGGGCAAATTAATTCTGTGATCAATTGGTACATAATGGGTAGAAATGTTTAATGGCATGCATGTGATAGTTTCTCACGTCGTTTGGGAAGAAAATTTAGTTGCCAACACTTGCCGAATATTGACACCTATAATAATTCTTATATGGTAAGATTCGGTCCCACATTTTTGTTTAAATGTTCGACTTAACTTTTGTGCAAGGTTATTGAAACCGGATCGGACCGGCCGGTTCAACCGGAAAAACCAGGAACCGGACCTGGTTCCGATCCGGTTGTAAAAATTTAAAGGGTTAGATGAAAACCGGATTTGGCCGGTTTGAACCGCCAAAAACCGCCGAACCGGCCAGAACCCGGTTTGCAGTGGTGGAGCTAGGGGAGGCGGAGGGTGGCGGCCGCCTCCCCTCTTCGCCGGAATTTTGAGACACCCCATATAATATTTCCCCATCTTCCTTGCCGTCGCCTCCCCTGTTCTTCTGCAGAATCCCGATTCTAACGATTTACGAACTCAGATGAAATCTAAGTTTGTTTATCGATTCTTCAACACAAGAGAAG
>CATIWQ010207647.1:0-24893 GCA_949673415.1 Euphorbia schlechtendalii
TAGTATTGCCATTCGGTTTGCAAATTGAATTGAATCACTGGCCACTTGATGAATGAAAGGGATTAAGACATGTCCAAATGAGTTGAGAACTTATTTGAAAGAATCATTTCATTCTAGATCAAGAAATATTATGAACTGCTATAGAGGGTGACGGTACCATGCCTCTGTTCATTATATCGATGTCAATAGGCAAAGGATTTTGTGAGATAACTACTGGGTTCAGTATCTTTAATTGACAACTGTATTCTGTCCCAATTGCGGGCTGTAATGGTTTGCTAGAATCCGCTTACAGTCTATGGGTAAAGCCCATTGCCAACATCTAGACAGACCCAAAGGATCGTACGCTTAGAATCACTGATTCGGGATTTCTTGTACATGAAATGTTACAAGACATGATGAAAGAGTGATTATTAATTATTTGACATATGAAGTAAATTTAATTAAATAATCTTTACAACTCGAGAAATATTTAATTTGAATTAAATGGTATAATATAAAGTTATTTATGTTATTCATTGAATTAAATTCAAGTATAAAATTTTTAATTAACGTGTGGGTCAAATTGAAAATTTATAAAGTTGACAATTAAAATAAATTTAAGGAATTAATCTATGTGTTTAATTATTAAATAATCTTTTAATTGAGATCAATTTATAAATAAATCTAACCTAACATAATCCTAATTCTAATTGGATATATGTTAAATGGTTAATTAAAAATCAAATAAGAAGTATATATGATTTATATTACTTAAAAGGATAATACTTAATTAATTTTTTAATTAAAAATACACATATGCACAGTGAATTTGTTTTTGTTTTTTTTTTCATTGACACGAAATTCAGCCGCCCCTTTTTTTCTTTAGAATTAATTAAATTCTTGAGGTTTTTGGCTTTCATCAATTTCGGCCAGCACCGGTTCCGAATCAAGAGGGGTTCGTGCACGTGACGTTGGAGAAGCTTCTTCCCTGCGAGCTTTGTTTCTTCTGTCTCAAAAGAGACTTCAGGTGAGTTTTATTTTATGTAATCTCATCGCTTTTAAACCATTCGAATCGTTTCTGGAAAAAGATCTTATTCCGGATTTGAGAAATTTTAATCGTTTCCACCTTTGTAATTAATTTTTCGATGAAGAATCCCAACACAACTACCAACGGAGTGATCTTATCCTACAATGTCATTGAGCAATGTCGTCGCTATAAAGAGGAGTAGCAGCAGCTGATTCGGAGTGTTCATCTACCACTGCGTTCACATCTTCACAGCGTGTGCTGGATATTGGAGCCGAATGGAATATTCACGCAAAGTCTTGCTATTATGCGATAATGGAGCAGTCTATTAATTCACATAATTTGCCATCCAATTTCACGCCCCAGGTGTGGGGAAACTTGTGGCAGATTTATGCACAACCGAGAATCAGATTATTCTTATGGACTTTAGCTACAAACTCACTCCCTACTTTGAAGAGACTTCATGAAAGGTATGTTGATGTTGATCTCATATGTCGATTGTGTGGTGATGCGGATGAAAATGATTTTCATGCTTTACTTGGTTGTGTTTTTGTTTTTTCAATACGGGATGAAATTTTTTTGGAGAAGGTTGGCCTTCTATTGTGATGTCTTTAGTAGGTTGGTGGAGGTGGGTGAGCTTGAAAGATGGTGCTACTATAGCTAAAGTTTCTTGTTTTCTTTGGGCAATCTAGGCAAGGCGAAATAATTTTATATGGAACAATAAATTTCGTAATCCTTCACAAGTCTTGTGTCATGGTCTTGACTTTCTTTTAGAATGGTCATCGGCTAATCATCAGACTCAGTCCACCGGTGTAATATTGATGCGAGTGTGTTTGAGGAAGAAAATTCTATAGGTCACGAATGTGTTTTGAGAGGGCAGGCAGATTTGTTGCAGCTAGATCCATCTTGCCACTAGGGGTTGGTGATCCTTGTATGAATTGAAAAATAATCACTATGATCATATTATCATAGAATCAAATGCTTTAAATGTTGTTCTGCTCTAAATAATAACTTATCTTTCCTTTCTCTTATTGGTTTAGTTTGTCTGGATTGTAAAGATATTCTTAGACATTTTTCTTTTGCTCCTATTAATTTTGTGGGAAGGTCTGTAAACCATAATGTACATTTATTGGGTAGAGCATTTGGTTCTTCGATTATTAGGAAATGGTCAGAGTCTTGTTCACCTTTGATTAAAGCTGTAATTGGTTCTCATTAATGCTTATCACTTATTTTCGGGTTAAAAAAAAGAATCAACTATAGGGATGAGAAATTTTTTTCTAAAAAAAAAGATAAAATATGCAAAAAGTGGATTGATTATTCCTAACGGCATCGAAGAGAGAACATTGCCATTAGGATGGCAACGGATCCTGGACCCGGTCCCGATCCGTGGATCCGGATCCGTTTTTTAGGGTCTGGATCTTAATTTTATAGATCCGTCAAATCCGGGTTGGATCCGGGTCCAGGAAAATGGATACGGATCCGGTCCGGATTTTACAATGAAACCCGGATCCATAATTGAAGATTAATTGTACTTTTTTATTTATTATTTACCCCGAAAATATTGGATAATTAATATTATTTGAGATCCATGTAAATTCAATTGCATGAACATAATTATAAATGAGCATGTAAACTATTTAAAATAAGGTGAAATGTACAAGTATGGAAGTTGAAACTAAGAATTTAATGTTAATTATATGGACCCGGATCCGTGGGATCCGTTGGATCTGGATCTGGATCCTAAAATTATGAATCCAACGGATCCGGGTAGGATTCGGGTTCAATATATTCAAACGGATCCGCACCGGGTTCAAGCTGGACCCGGTCCGGGCCCGTTGTCATCCCTAATTACCATACCTTCTTGGATTCCTTTTAGAAGTGGATGAATATAGACATACAGCACAAAATAATTGTACAAAAAATGTAATTTAGAATATAAAGTAATTATGCATCATTGATATTAATTATACTAACTATATCATTGAAATGTATAGAAAATAAAAGGAGTATATAAATATGGTATAAAAGATAAAATGAGGGAAACAACCAAGATTAGGAAATGAGCGCATATAAAGTACATGACTGACTCGAGATGAGTACAATTGAATTGGAACTATGCCATTTGCATGCACATTCACCGTAATTGTTATACATAGTACATAATTTTTTGTTTGTCTACAAAATGGACAATTTCATAAATACTATAATTTCATCACATCGAATGAATATAATAATTTTATCACAAGAATAAGACGATAATATAATGAAAATAATAATAATAATAATAATAATAATAATAATAATAATAATAATAATAATAATAATAATAATAATAATAATATGTGACAAATTCAATTCAATTAAATTTTGAACAAGAAGTTAAAAGTCACACCTCTGAATGTGAAACAAAATGTAAAAATCATAAGTTCAAATCTTAGTTTGTAAGAATAAAATGTGTTATTTAATAAAAATATTAATTAAAGACAATGTAATAACGGTGCCATTTCGAAAAAAATAGTATAGTTAGGTAGGCTAGAATGTTGTCAAAGTTTGAGGGATGTGCATGAACGTGAACAACATTAAATCTAGCTACTATGGTTTATAATACTTAACAAGCCAAACACATGATCCGCTCCCTCCATTTTATCAATTGTTCCTTGAATTTAAAATAAGTTTATGTTAGAATATCAAATTGTAAACGTGCTTCAATTTGCTCCCTTAACTTGCAAAAGTACACTAATTTTCCCTTAAATATCATATGTCAATTTCTGATTAGTGAAAGAAAAATGATATCTTCGACAATTAACTCGCTAATAGACTATTTAATTTATGTTCTTTTTCATTACCCCTTCTCTCACTTTTACTCTATTTTTTGCATTCTAAAGTTGTAGAATATTATCTTTTTTACCATGATGGCCATTGCCAACCTTTTCATTATGCTTTGGCTCTTTATCTTCTCTCCCATTTTTTTCCTTCTCTTTCATAGTAAGGGTAAAGTTAAAAAAAAGTAACTTATGGTTTGGATCGTTTTTAGAAGAGGGTTTGTGGTATTTCAAATCTCAAAAGGGGGTTTGAGGTTTCGTTCCGTTAGCAAATAAGGAATTTTTTACTAACGCCGTCAAAGTGATGACATGGTAAAGGGCTAATTTAGAAAAATCTAATCTTTCATCCTCCCTTTCTCAGACATTTCATCGTTGTCATATTTCCACCACCAATCCCTTCTTGTACTATTCTTCTTCTGCCATCAACAATATTATTTCCACTATCAGCACTAAATTTATCAAATCCACCTCTGAAACACTCGCTTTATCAACTCCCATCTTCGAAGACACAACAACAACCATCTCTAGTGAAGCATCTAAACCTAAAACCCTAACTGCAAAACTCTCTGGAGATCGATCAATGCTGATAGTGATGTCCTCGTATCCAGTTGCCACACTCTCCACCTCCTCCAATATCGATCCGTTATCCTCTCTGATTGCAAATTTTTCCTTCTTCTCTGTAACATTATCTCTTTTCTTCAATCTTGCAAGTCCAAAATTGACAATTTTTACATTGAAATAAGCATCAAGCAAGATATTACTTGGCTTAATATCTCCATGAATCGCCAGAGGGAGTATAAAAGTGGTGCAGATATTCTAGTCCTTTAGTGTTACTTCTCGAAATGTAGAACATACGGTTAATTTTTTTGTTCTCCGTGGAGTTTTTGGATGTGATAGGATTAGAATTAGCTTCGAATTCTGGATTCCAATCTTGAATTAGACTCAGTTGATTGAGATTGAATTGGGGAAGAAGAAGCAGGATTAGGGATTATTATATAATGCTTAATTACTTTCAAACGACTTGATGAAAGTGCAGAGAATCATGACGGTTCTAGAATCACCTGAGAAAAAATAGAAACAAAAGCTCATCTAGGTCGCACTACTGGTAAAACTTCTCAACGTTTGCAACAAAATAAATCCAGAAGTGCGAAGAAATTAATAGAAGAGAAGTGGAGTTGAAGAAGGGAGTTGAAGTGGGAAGAAGAAGGCGGAGGATGAGGGGGAAGTTTTTCATAGTTGAATTTGAGAGAAGAGTTTGTTTGAGAGGGTTTAATGGTGTAATTGGAAAAAAAACATATCTGTTAGGGTTTGTCTAAGGAAGAAGAAGAAGAAAGATTGGATTTTCCTAAATTGCCATTTCCACGTCATCATTTTTGACGGCGTTTGTAAAAAATACCTTATTTGCTAACGAAACGAAACCTCAAACCCTCTTTTGAGTACCGAAATACCACAAACCTTTTTTTTAAAACGGTCTAAACCACATAGTATATTTTTAAGTTTACCCTATATTACCTTGGCACGTAAGTTTAGGCTTAGAGGGTGTTGCATGGATTTGGGTAGGAATTTGAGATCACCGAATCAGAGTTTTGCAAAGGCAATTGGGTTTTCTAGTTTATAAAGACAAATCTTGTAGAAAAATTATGGGTCAATTTTGGTAATTGATGAATGAGCTACTAGTGCATACTGAAGATTTGCCCAATAATTGGATATGTAAGAAGCCATTTTCTCTTAATATAGCCATGTGCTGGGCTAATTTAAAAAGGGCCCAGTTTTCTCTAAATTCCAAGCTTCCAACAGCCCACATATTTTTTGTTCAACTTTGCAAGACAAGAACTAAGGGTGTGAGGGTTGGGCAATTGCCTTACCCGCTCCACCATGCTGGTGCCATTGGCAAACATAGTCAACATCAAGTCATAGTTTAACAAATCAATAGGATGTTATCCTAGAAAGCTCCACTCAGGAGCTTTTAATGGGATAAATTTTGAATTTTGAAAAATAATACGGAGCCATTTTAAATAGAGAGCTAGGGTTAAACTTACGGTTTAATTGGGTTGGAAATGCACTCTTCATCTCCAGTAAAGTTTTGGGAAAAAATATCTCTCATCCCCATTAAGTTTTTGGAAACTTTTTCCCCCATCACCCAATCAGGGATTCCCTAATTTTTTCATTGAAATAAATAAATGCAAAAAAATTTAAAGTTTCACAAAACAAAATTTTATCTGTATCAATATTTTGAAAAAAAAACAAAAATCAAGCTAAATTTGTGTTTCATGAATATTCAATATAAATAGAAAGTTTAACACATAGCATACGAAACTTTATAAAACATTAAACCAGAAAATACATTGTTCAACAAATCAAAATAAAACATAAAACAAAATAGAGTTTTTGATTTATATACAAAGATAGTTATAAAGTTGAGATATTTATATAATAATTTACATTACTAAATAATTAATATAAAATATAACAAATAACTTGATTTTTCAATAATATTCGAGGATTCCCGGTTAAGAACTATCGATGTCAGAGATTTATCAGATTAGGGAATATTGTCCCCGTCCCTACTAAGGATTTGGGGATTAAGAGCATGTCCAACCATTTTCCCCATTTTCCATTTCTCAAATCCCATTTTGCAGGATCTACAGTGTTTTTGCTCCAACCATCTTCCTCATTTTCCATTCTCCATTTCAGATTCCAATAAAATAATGATATTCATTATTATTATTATTATTATTATTATTATTATTATTATTATTATTATTATTATTATTATTATTATTAGGCCTAATGCATCTTGAACCCCCTAAACTTGTCCCTAAACTCCGAATTCCCCCCGAACTTTGAAATGTTGTCAATACCCCCCTGAATTTGTTTAAAAGCTCCCAATTTCCCCTTGAACTTGTCCCTAAACTCCAGATTCCCCCCTGAACTTTGAAATGTTCTTAATGCACCCCTGAACTTGTCTAAAAGTTCTCAATTTCCCCCTGAACTTGTCCAAAAGTTTTGAATTTGGAAAGAGAAATCTGATTCGGATGTTAAATAGATGAAGAACGATTTAGGGATTTGAACTTTTGTAACGTTAGAATATTAACATTAGGATATCTATTTCTTTTTTAATTTTTTTAAATAGTTTTTTTCATTCACGCGCTTACTAACGCAACTTGTCATGTTGCATTGAGGGGGTGTTGGAGAACGTTTAGAAAAGTTCAAGGGGGCATTGAGAACATTTTAAAGTTCAGGGGGGAATCCGGAGTTTAAGGACAAGTTCAGGGGTAAATTGAGAACTTTTAGACAAGTTTAAGGGGGCATTGAGAACATTTCAAAGTTCAGGGGGGAATCTGGAGTATAGGGACAAGTTCAGGGGGTTCAAGATGCATTAAGCCTTATTATTATATTAATTTTTTTTACATCAAATCTATTCCCAATAACCAAAAAAATATTAAACACATTAAATTAAATTAAAATTAAAAAAAAATATTAATATAATAACTATTCCCTAAAATGAGATTCTTCAAATATAGGGAACCCTATTTTGAGGATATACTATATGGAGAATGGTTGGACTTGACCATTCCCCATATTTATTCCCCATTTTGACGATTTCCCCAAAATGGGGAACCATTGGAATTGCCCTAAGAGATCTCCATCCATGCCCCCGTTGAGATTCTTAAGATTTAGGATTTCCACCCTCAATTTCAACCCTGGAAAGAGCAAATAATGTACACTTTGCACTCAAAAGAACAGTATAGTTTAAGGCAAAGGCAATTAAATATAATAAGATGCTAATCACGTATAAAAATAAAATTATAGCCCTCGCAATTCAAACCAAATTAATTAATCTAAAGTCATGATAAAAAAATTGGAACCATGCAACTTTATCGTTAAATTCGAAGAGTAGAACAAAATAAGGAAGACTTACGTATATAGTATTTCAATTTGTCTTATAGTTTGTTCCATTCCATGACCCAAATTTGCATATGAGTTACAACCATAAGAACATCAAAATGAAGAAGAGAGATATAACGCATTCAGTAGCAGGATAATAACTATGAATCAGAGAATACTGTCAATAAAATGCTAAAAATTCATCTATTACCCAACCATGAACTGAAATTAAAGAAACAATAAACTCACAGCAGAAAATTTTATATTTCTATAGAATTAGTACGAATAAAATTATAATTAAAATACTTCAGATAAATAAGAGCATCTTCAACCCAACTTCAAAAGTTAAGTTTGGAGTTGAAAATGAAGTAGAGTGGCTTCAACCCCGTTTCATTCTTAGCTTCAAATTTTAAATGTGAACAATGTCGTTTCAAATTTGAAAGTAACTAATCATAATTTAAAAATTTTAATTTTTTTTATTGTTTTTAACTTTTTAAATTTTTACTTTGAATATATATTTAAAACATTAATGTTCTTTTATTTATAAAAAATTATTTTAATTAAAAAATTATTATTACTTTTATTGGTGTGGTTTTAAAGTTTGAAGTGAAGTTTGAAGTGCATGGTAGGAGAAAAAACGTTATAATGATTTCAAATCATAGAATAAAATATAATCTAAAGTGAAAATTGAAAATGTGGGGTTAGAAATCCCCTAAATGATATGAGTGTCCTCATGCGGCAGAAATACACATCATGGCCCTAGAAGAGCAAAAGGTGATCACAAAGCTTGAAATTATAATAGGGATCGGGTTCTAAGAATCTTTCTCATGCACGAATGACATGTGTCTCATACAATTACTTTATGCTAGTACTTTCTATTATTTTAGCAGTTATAAAATACATATCATTCATGCAGGAGAAAGGTCTTTAATACCTGGTTCCTATTAAAATCTCCCAGAACAAAGGCCTTATCGAATAAAAAATGATGGGCCGTGTTTAGACTGAAATTTGTGTCCACACGAACAATTCAGTTAATCCCTAACATTTTAATTTTTTGCAATTCAATGGCTATACCTGAAATTTAGTTAATCCCTCTGATATCCACTTGTCTATCATATTAGCTCCCACTGGAGTTGAAACATCAATTAATCTAATACAATCATGGTTACATGTCATATTCACTACACGGAAACATTAAAAAAACAATCCGCTGTTGGAATTGATGCTTAATTTCTAGTACACGAACTGAACCTGATGAACAAAACAACAAGCAGTAGCGTCAACCAAGTGGAGTCGTGGCAGGCACTGTTCTTAAAGGATAGTTCCTTCTAGGATTGAGCCACTCCCTCACCTCTATATAAACAGAGATGGCACAGGAACCAAGAAACTATGTATATATGCAGAAAACAAGAATGGTTTCGAAATTGTAAAACACTTTTTACCAAAATAGTTTACCAAAACACGAACTGAACCTGAAGAACAAAACAACAAGCAGTAGCGTCAACCAAGTGGAGTCGTGGTAGGCACTGTTCTTAAAGAATAGTTCATTCTAGGATTGAGCCACTCCCTCACCTCTATATAAACAGAGATGGCACAGGAACCAAGAGGCTATGTATATATGCAGAAAACAAGAATGGTTTCGTAATTGTAAAACACTGTTTACCAAAACAGTTTACCAAAGACACCATTATATAACCAATAAAATATGACTTTTGAAATATAGTTGTTGGGCATTTAAGCAAAAACTTTTTTATCATTAAAGCAAAATATAGCAGTTGAGAATTCAATACAGATTGCTGTTGAGAATTAGTAATACTTAAAACCATCATTTATAGGTAAGGGATTTCAAAAGTCAAAAAAATATTATCCAAATAAAATATATTATTTTCTCAGGAAAAATAATAAAAGGTTTCGAGGTACCGGCATTATCACCCGCGCGAGGTGGGAGAATCGGACGATTTACACTAGAAACGGTTTTGGGTCATTTCTCTTATATGCGCGAGTGCCCACCTTGTATCTCTCACAATTTGCAGGCTCATAAGGGACATCTCAATATAAACTAAAATCATCCACTTCAAGTTTCCCATGTGGGATAAAAAAAACCTTTTGAAAGTAATTCAAACCATCATGTTTTGAATTAATCCCCCATTACTTTCAAAAGAAGTTTGAAATATAATTTTTGAAAAGTTTTTCTAGATATCTCGGGTTTGACATATAATGCATGGAATTAGTGTCTTTTGGACTATGAACCAATACTTTATAGATAAAATTTAATCCATGGAATATTTGGTGAAACAGAAAGTTTCTATGAACCAAATAAGCACTACTGTGAAATAGAAATTTTACGATATCGCACTATACCAAGGTGCTCTCTCTAACAGCTCAGTTTTGCGCAAATAGGTCTTGCGCGCGCCTGGTCTTTCATAAGTGCTCTAAAGATAATGTCAATATCTCATAGAAGCGGCCTCGCTTCACACTTACATAGGTTATTTCATCAAATGTATATTACACTTTATACACCACTCATAAGAGCTATGAAATTCATTAAGAGTTCTTTGTACTCATCCTCTTAAAATATGCAACATAGCACGTTCTCACATCTATGATTGGGACCATATTTTGTACTAATTTGTGCTAGAAGAACTAACAAAGACTTGTTATTAAGCATATGAACTTACTTCATGGGATCTCAATCACATAAGTTGGGTTCCCATCTTTGCTAATTTCATATTGGCTTAAGTCTCATCCCCTCTGATATTTCTTGGACTAATTTTCATTCAACTGCTTTAGTCGGAGGATCGATCAAGTTCATTTCTGACCTCACATAATTTATGGATATCGCTCCATCTTTTAGCAATTGCTTCACAACATTGTGTCTCAAATGTATATGCCTATTTTTACCATTGTAGGTCTTATTTTTCGATATTGATATTGTCACTTGTGTGAGCGGACGACACGAAGAGGTGGGCCGAGAGCGCGTGGGATGAGAGGCGCGTTCCACCGGGGTGTTTGAAAAAGAAGCGCGCTAGGTCGGGGACCTGGGAAAAGGTTTTGAAGAGAGCGAAAATGTTTATTCAGATCGGTTCGAACCTGAATCTACCATCTCTTAGTGTGGAGTCGCCACCTGGATTAGCTCTTTCCAGGAATTAGAGTCTTATGAGGCATAACATCCGGGGGACGGCCCACCAAGACACAGAGATTCGGGTTCGTGATAAGTTGCTTATTTCTTATCTAATCACATTATATTACATCTACAGAAAACCATATTCTCTTAATTATGCATATTCGTACTTAAGTCATTTTGAGTTTGAAATGCATTATTTAACGCCCATGCGGAAAGTAGTAAATCCATACGTCAAGCATTATGTAAATGAAGAAAAGTAAATTAATAAATTACAAAACTCGGAGGATGCAACCGCCCGCCTAATCTATTAATTACAATTCCAGTAAAAATACTTGCAATACCCGAAGGAAGATAAATCCCTAGGCATACATCTAACCTGCATCCACAAAGGTTAGCACAAGATATGGCACGTATGTTTGATTTGATTTTAGCGAAGCCCGTGTGGCTTAATCAAAACATTGATGGTTTAGAGTGGTTAAAATGAAAAATGGTTCATTTTTATTTACACTTATGTTGGTCGATTTTATTAGTGAAAATAACCGCATGGCAATGTGGTGAGGACTGATATTCGGGAATACGTTTTATTCCCTTCATGGAGGTGACCTAAAATAACATTTAGAAACATAGATCTAGGTTGAGCATGCATAACATATGCATCATTTGGGTTAACAATGGTAACGATGTCATTCATATCGTTATCGACTTCCCTGTGACGCGAAGCGCTTCTGTTGCTACTCCGGATTTTAACATATTAATACATTAATAAATCATATATAAATCCTAAATAATTAAAAATTAGAGGTTTGTTACCCCCAATGATGTATTTCCAAACTCAAGATGGTCTAAGAGGGTCATTCCGGGCTTAAATGGTTCGAAATGGAGCGAAACAAAGCAAAACTGCATTCTGCCGGAGCCAATATCATTGAACAGCATTGGAATATTGTTGAATGGAATTTGAATATTGTTAATGATATCATGTGATATCGTTAACGATATCAATTTTCTAGACCTGTAGTAAACATGCAAAAACAGCAGAAAATAGCAAAAAACGATAATCCAAACTTCAAATGATCATAACTTTCTCTATACTTGACCGATTTGGATGATCTTTATCATTCCGGAAAGCTCAGGATATGTAAAATATGTCTTTGTAAATAAAATACCCAAAAAGGTTCGAAATCATACTGAAAATTGCATAAGATAGAATGGTGCGCAAAAACAGAAAAAAATCGAAAATAAAATGAAACTTTAAAAAGAAAAGAATATAAACGTAAGAAAAAACTCTAGGAACTCAGAGGCTTACCCCTTAGTCATGAATCCATGCTCTTCAAGGTCCATGAAGTCCTCCAGGAAGCTCTTCTTGTTTCGTTTTGGTTAGTTTTGGTTATTTGCCGAAAATCTCCGGAAAGGATCTGTTCCTTTCCAAAGTGGATGTTTCAGAAGGTGTAGTAACCTCCAAGTGAGTGATAAAGATGTTATAGACCCTCTATTCAAGTCTAAACCTCAAGTATTTAACTTAACTAACCCGAAATTCCAAGTTTTTGGGGGTGAAAGTTAGTGTTTTGTTCAAGTATTCTCAAGAACCCATGAGGAAGTGTTCCTAATGCTAAATGTAAATTCCTCCTTCTAGAACTCCCCCTTTTCTCTGCAACCTTTCCCCCCTTTTTCTACTGCCTCCTTGTGACTGAAAAGAAAGCAACCCTTATGGGCTCCCTTCAATCCAAAAGTCCTCCCACTTGTTTAAGTGGTCCAGTAACTTATCTTATCCTTTTGCATTATTTTCTTCCACTAACTAGTGCCCATGTGTGTTGTCATCATGTTGACAGGGTGTTAGGTGGAGAAAATCCAGAATTATGGGGTGTAGATGGGTTGTTTTGATTAAAATAATGCAGAAACTGCTTTTTGGTCTATCTATAAAGTGGATATCGTTAATGATATCGGTGAAATTGTTAACGATATCGACAATATCGTTAACGATATCGAACAAGGCAGCGGGCTTTTCCTTAGTTTGAGCTTTTTAAAGGGAAAAAAGTCCAAAGAAACAAGGCAGATGATTTCCGGACGATTTCGGGAATCTGCAAAATGTGAAAAGCTAATAAGGGAAAAAATTATAGCTTCATCATCGAACTCGCGAGTCGGGCGTAAAAATCCCTTGCTCATAGGCTGCCCCTCGTGCGATCACTGTTGATATAAGATCAGTATGGTCCCACAATTGAAAGAGTAGCGGGGTTTAGAGATAATACATGCCCAATCGCGATTGGCACTTTTTGGGGATGATGGTTAGAAACTTTCATCTCAGTGTAGCGTATTTCAGGGATTAGTCTCTTGGTTCCCCTTGTGAATTGCCCGTTTGGCAATGATTTCCCCATGAAAGTTGACCTTTGGCTGGTTGATACCTCTGGAACCGTTGGGGAGAGAACATTGACCGTGTGCCTCCGTCCTCCTAGTTGAGAATCCCGTGTGTAGGCTGTGATAAGCCTACTGACAACGTGGAATGTAGAAAATCCGCTGACCGAAAAAAAGGCTGGGATAAGCTGTGAACTATAGAAAGTTCATTGATTGTAAAAAAGTCAGAAAAGATGTGAACCGTAGTAGGTCCATGAAAGATGCGAACCGCAATAGGTCCATTGACTGTAATACGTCGAAGAAATGCAAACTGTAGAATGTTCGGTTGATTGTAAAAAGTCGGAGAGATGCGAACTGTAGAAAGTTCACCGATTGTAGAAAGTCGGAAAATTTTGAACTGTAGAAAGTTCAGTTGATTGTAAAAAGTTGAAAGATTTTGAATTGTAGTAAGTTTGTTTGACTGTAGAAAGTCGAAAGACTTGGACTGTAGAAAGCTCGTTGACTGTAAAAATTCTAAAAATGAATGCGGACTGTAGAAAGTTCGTTGATTGTAAAAAGTCAGAGAATTGCGAACTGTAAAAAGTTCGCTGGCTGTAGAAAGCCAGAAGGAAAGAGGACTGTAGAAAGTTCATTGACTGTAAAATATTTGAATGGAATGTAGAAAGTCCCAAAGGGTACGCGGACTGTAGAAAGTCTGCGGTGGATTCCCATTGTGAGTTGACCGTGAGTTGTCTGTGACCCTCCGAACTATTGGGGAAAGGATGAAAGCTATGTGTTCCATGCTTTTGATGATACGTCGACTATAGTAAGTCTTTATCGAAATTCACTGTGGGATGGTTGACTATTGCAGTCTGAATTGTATGCCCCTTGTGAGTTGACCTCTGGGTTGATTATGACCCTCAGAATTGCTGGGGAAAGGATGAAAGTTGTGTGCTCCATGCCTTTGTTGATACGTTGACTGCTGTGAGTCTGACAGTTATACCCCTTGTGAGTTGAAGGGGTTCCTGCAAGAATGAGGAATTTTATTAGTAGATACTTGTGACATATGTTTTAATTCCTTGATTAAGATTGTCGAAAGCAAAAAAATTTTCCCCTTTAATCAAGAATTAAAACATGAAGGTTCTGAGAACTTTTTTCTTCAGGCCCATGATAAACGTGGAAATTTGAGTTTGAGATTTTCGAGGATGTCCCGATAGCCGCTCCGTTGTTTTGGGAGGCTTTTGTGATGTTGTAACGCTATTTGAAGGAGGCTTAAGTAGGCTTGAATTGACTTTAGGCTTGAATGGGCCATCATCTTGTTTGTAGGTTCCTCATGTGGAGGTTGATTGTTCTTCTCGTCGGAATGGCATTGCCTCGGTTTAGCATCGTCTTGACCTGTAAGTGATATGATGCATATGTAATGTATGCATGGTTTTATGCATGAACAATATTTATCATATGATGTATGTTCATCTGTTGTAGGTGTTGTGGGCTTCGTTCATTGAAGAGCCTTCTCTTGTGCTGGTACATGATTTCCCTTAAGGTTTGTCTTGTTAGGGATTCCATGGGTGACTCCCTCAGAGCGATGACCATGGGTTCGTTGAATCAGATCCGAGTTCAAAGCTTGGATCTGGTTTGAGGAAAGTTTGGATGAGTCGTTGATCCCACATTGTGTCGGCGATGATTGCTTGGACGCCATTTGCCTGAGGTGTTAAAGGTATATAATGTCGTGCACGCATCGTTTTGAGGAGGAGATGATGAATTTGATATTGGTACTAACTTCTGCATAGACCGCCCTTGTGGGTTTTCAATCTATCGAACCTTGTCTTAATTTTTGCCCGGACCGCCTTTTCAGGTTTTCAATCCAGTAGACTCATTTTTCTTTATTTCATTCCGGATGTTTACCTGCGATATTCTACCATTGGCATGCAAGCAATCAAAATAAGCATATACATAAAGATTTAGCAAAAATGACAATTCATTGATGAACTTAACAGGGGTATAAATGTTTCAAATGATTTGACTCCTACCATCAATTAGCCCTCTCAGGTTTTCTAACCAATGTGGTTCTCTCGATGTCCTAAGTTTTGCCAGAGCTGCCCTTTTCGGGTTTTCAACTCAGCGGACTATTCTTTTTATGTTTTGAAAAGAAGCCCTAATTTTTGCTCAATTAACCGAGTGTTAATTGACAGGCTAATTATAATTTTATTTTTTTGTTTGTACCACTTTTTATCAATTTATTTCTTTCACCTATGCGTGATAGTAATTATGTACGACTTGGTTGATTTGGTAGATCTGTCACCGTCCATGTCCATGACTTCATTTGTTATCTCATTCAGCTTTTCTAATTGATTGGTGGTGCTCATGCTGCTTTGCTGGCTCGAGATGTATATGATGATAAGTCTTGATCATCGGCTTTTCCTTTAATGGTACGATGACTGCCCCACAAATAGTAGCGAGCCGTGTGAAGGAGTTATTGACGTGTTAAATGATCTGACTCCTTTTTTATCTTTAGCATTGACTTTTTTTAATGTTCCACTAATGGTGGTGATCCGTGTGATGGAGTTGTTGACGTGTTCAATGATTTGACTCCTCTTTTATGGCATTACACCTGTTGTTTGGTTGTGATGGAGTTTTCGACATGTTCAACGATCCGACTCCTTCTTTGTAGCATTGTGCCGGTTGTTTAGTCATGTGAATGGTTGTGATGGAGTTGTTGACGTGTTCAACGATCTGACTCCTTCTTTGTGGCTTTGCGCCTATTGTTTGGTCCCAACTTGCTTGGTCGACACTTCGGCATTATCCTAGCTCTGATCCTTTTGATCTTTGCGCTCTTTATTCCTTTGATTTACTGATTTTAATAGTCAATGGAAATTTCATGCTTGGAGATCTTTCCATTGATCTTTGTAAGATGAAGGCATTTCTTTCACGCGTTGTCTAAGTACATGCGTTTGTCTCTCACTTTCTCTCAAGAGTCAAATCATTTGAATTTATTGTGGTGAATCCATTTATACCCAAATTAATTTCATGACATGATGTGTCATATGTGCTAAAAACATTACGTGTATGCTTGTGAGAATGCGGGGTGTCATTGATAAAATTCAAGTAAATAAACAAAGTTCAAATGAAAATTCAAAAGCTCCGTGGGCAAATCAGCTAAATGCTAAATTGTTACATAATCAAGCATGGGTTATTCTAACGACCCTCAGATTCAAAGTGCTCCATGGATTCAAAGTGCTCCATCTTGTTTGCCTTCTCAAACAATTCTTGGTAGCTGGAGAAGATGTTTGACCCAAACTTGTTCTTGTATGATGGCAATGCACCGTCCAGTAGCTTGGTTATCATCTCTAGTAGAGTTAAGTGAGCCCGAAGCCTAACCTGTGTGGCCATCCAACGTGCAAAGTAGGATTTGAAGTTCTCGCCCTGCTCCTACCTTATAGCCTCCAGATGTCGCATTGTGGTTTCCATCTGAGAGTTGAAACCATAATGCCCCAACATAGCTTGAGAGAGGCTATTCCAGCCGGTAACTATGTCCAGCTGAAGGTGGCTATACCATTCATTGACTGGGTGGCCCAAGGTGATAACAAAGAGCTTAGCCATCATTCGTTCACTGACCCCTAATGCTCTCATCACCGTTTGATAATGCATCAAGTGAGCGCGCGGGTCGCCAGATCCTACGTACTTCTCAAACTGCGGCATTGCGAAGTTTTGGGGCAAGCTGTCTTCATCCCTGATTGTTGGTTGTGTAGGGTACATGTTCCTTAGGTGGCCACCATAAATGGCCAAGAATTATTGCCATAGTTCCACCATTCTTGGTTGTTGGAGGATGGCGTTCTCAGTGCTTGGATAAGAGCCATATTGCCCCCGAGGATATGCCACAAAGTGGGGCAGTTGAGGTGTCTGGAACTGTGTGGCCATTGATGTACTCCAATTGGGAATAGGCTGTTGGGTCATTCCTTGATAGAAAGGCCCTGGTGAGAATGCTGGCTGCATTCACAAGGGTTAGCATGCCATGATGTGAAATAACATGTATGTCAACCCATTTGAAACAAACAGGTTAGTAGTTAGGTAAAGATGAAAACATGTGAAGATGAAAATCCAACAAAGGGGGTTGGATTTGAGATTTGTACGATGTATGTGTGACTCATGAGATGACCAAGTTACCGTGTAATAATAGGTAAATAGTTTGAGGTGACATCTATGTGATGTTTTTGTCAATCTGTTTAGAATAAACAGGTCGATTGCCGTAATACCCGCGTGGTAGTGGGCTTGGGGTTGAGGTACGACTCATGTTTTGCCAATCTTTTTAGAACAAAACAGGTTGACTTTTGTGATACACGTGTGGTAAAGTGTGACTTATTTTCATTTGGAACAAACAGGTTGCTAGCTGTAATACCCGCTTGCTAAAAGGCTAAGATTGTGAATTGTGTTTGCCAATCCGCTTGGAATAAATAGGTGATGGTTGCCTATTACTCGTGGGGCAATAAGCTTTTTGAGAATTCGCAACTATGTCTCTTTCCCATGCCGTGAGGTGGCTTTGTTCAGCTTCCACACAATAGTGCATTGTACCGTGTGACTCTTAGTATAGTGGGTTTGTTGCCCCGAATGGGCAGAGGTTCGGGTGCCAAGTGGGCACCGCTATAACCAAAGATGATGCTCTCCTAAGTGACACTGTCTTGTCACATCATCTAATTCTAGGTCCAAGTTCGGGTAGAACGGTGTGTTATACCCTAGGCTTAGAAGTCCATGATTCTAAGCGGTCAAAGGTTTGAATGCTTAGTAAGCACTATTGTGATCATGGGTAGGTATTTTCCCCGTTTGGGCTTTTTGGTGTGTATAATTACCCCGGAAAGGCTGTGAGTTGGATGTCCAGTGAACATCCCAAAGATGATGTGTGGGATGTATTATTTCCCCTTGTGGGCTGAGTGTCGGATGTCAAGTGGACATCACGTAATAAAAGGAAGGTATGTTTACCTTGTTTAGGCTAATAGCGAGATGTCAAGTGGACATCTCACTAAAAAAAGGGTAAATGATGTCCCTAGGTGGTTTTGTGTTATCCTAGGGTGACATGATCAATGGTGTCAACTGTGCCTAAGTGTATGTGATATTGGTTTGGTATTGTGATATGTACATTTAATATCATGAGTGTGTGCATTCAAGTGTCTGCACAAAAATTCGTGGTTAGTATGACACTTGTTCAGTGATAAATTGAAAGCAGTATACACCTAGCACATAGCATGCAACGTCCAAACTTCCAACCATATAACTCCTGCGTGTAGGGTTTTTGGCTAGTCTCTTTCCTAAGTTTGGTTCATCTTAGTACCATGAAGATACTAAGGAGCACACCTGCAAGAAAATACAATGCATGATCACGTGTTGGATAACACCCTAGGGAAAATGCCTATGGTTATTTACATGAGGTTTGTAAATGGGTTGTTGATGTAGAAGGTTCTTGTTGCACTAAAATACACTCCAAGCCTCTCCCCAAACTGGTTGAGGGAGGTACATGCAATATGGCAACAAGTGCTCCACCTGCTCGAGTACTATCTTTTCTCAGGGAGGCAGATTAGTACAAGAGAAAGCTTCGCGGTTATAGGGGCACCTTAGACTTATGGACTAATCCCTTCTACTACAATGCGAAATTATTAATATGTCATAATTAAGAGAAAATGGAATAATGTGATCAATAATTTTCGGCACTTATCCAAAATCTAAAACCTTTGAAAAACAAGTTTTTAGAAAAAATTCTCAGCGGAGTCGCCACTGTGAGCGGATGACACAGAGCGGTGGGCCGAGAGCGCGTGGGATGAGAGGCGTAGTCTACCGGGCTGTTTGAAAAAGAAGTGTGCCGGGTCGGGGACCCGGGAAAAGGTTTTGAAGAGAGAGCGAAAATGTTTATTCAGATCGGTTCGAACCCGAATCCACCGTCTCTTAGTGTGGAGTCGCCACCTGGATTAGCTCTTTCCATTAATTAGAGTCTTGTGAAGCTTAACGTCTGGCGGAAGGCCCACCAAGACACAGAGATTCGGGTTCAGGATAAGTTGCTTATTTCTTATCGAATCACATTATATTACATCTAGAAAACCGTATTCTCTTAATTGTGCATATTCGCGCTTAAGTCGTTTTGTGTTTGAAATGCATGATTTAACGCGCATGCGGAAAGCAGTAAATCCATACATCAAGTATTATGTAAATGAAGAAAAGCAAATTAATAAATTACAATACTCGGGGGATGCAACCTCCCACATAATCTATTAATTACAATTCCAATAAAAATACTTGCAATACCCGAAGGAAGATAAATCCCTAGGCATACATCTAACCTGCATCCACAAAGGTTAGCACAAGATGTGGCACGTATGTTTGATTTAATTTTAGCGAAGCCCATGTGGCTTAATCAATACATCGATGGTTCAGAGTGATTAAAATGAAAAATGGTTCATTTTTATTTACACGTATGTTGGTCGATTTTATTAGTGAAAATGACCGCATGGCAATGTGGTAAGGACTGATATCCGAGAAAACATTTTATTCCCTTCATAGGGGTGACCTAAAACAACATTTAAAAACATAGATCTAGGTCGAGCATGCATAACATATCCATCGTTTGGGTTAACAATGGTAACGATGTCATTCATATCGTTATCGACTTCCCTGTGAAGGTCGATATCGATGTGAATGGCCAGAAGCGCTTCCGTTGCTACTCCAGACTTTAACATATTAATACATTAACAAATCATATATAAATCATAAATAATTACAAATCAAAGGTTTGTTACCCCCAATGATGTATTTCCAAACTCAGGATGGTCTCAGATGGTCATTCCGGGCTTAAACGGTTCGAAATGGAGCGAAACAATGCAAAACTACATTATACCAGAGCCAATATCGTTGAACGGCATTGGAATATCGTTAATGATATCTTGTGATATCGTTAACGATATCGATTTTCCAGACCTGCAGTAAACATGCAAAAACAGCAGAAAATAACAAAAAACGATAATCCAAACTTCAAATGATTATAATTTTCTCTATACTTGACCAATTTGGATGATCTTTATCATTCTGGAAGCTCAGGATGTGTAGAATATGTCTATGTAAAGAAAATACCCAAAAATGTTCAAAATCATACTGAAAATTGCATAAGATAGAATGGTGCGCAAAAATAGAAAAAAATTGAAAACAAAATGAAACTTCAAAAAGAAAAGAATATAAACGTAAGCACAAACTCTAGGAACTCAGAGGCTTACCTCGTAGTCATGAATCCACACTCTTCAAGGTCCATGAAGTCCTCCAGAAAGCTCTCCTTATTTCTTTTTGGTTGGTTTTGGTTGTTTACCGAGAATCTCCGGAAAGGATCCGTTCCTTGCCAAAGTGGATGTTTCAGAAGGTGTAGTAACCTCCAAGTGAGTGAGTGATAAAGATGTTGTAGACCCTCTATTCAAGTCTAAACCTCAATTATTTAACTTAACTAACCCGAAATCCCAAGTTTTGGCGGGTGAAAGTTAATGTTTTGTTCAAGTATTCTCAAGAACCCACGAGGAAGTGTTCCTAATGCTAAATGTAAGTTCCTCCGTCTAGAACTCCCCCTTTTCTCTTCAACCTTTCCCCCCTTTTTTCTACTACCTCCTTGTGACTGAAAAGAAAGCAGCCCTTATGGGCTCCCTTCAATCCAAAAGCCCTCCCACTTGTCCAAGTGGTCCACTAACTTATCTTATCCTTTTGCATTATTTTCTTCCACTAACTAGTGCCCATGTGTGTTGTCATCATGTTGAAAGGGTGTTGGGTGGAGAAAATCCAGAATTATAGGGTGTAGATGGGTTGTTTTGATTAAAATAATGCAGAAACTGCTTTTTGGTCTGTTTGTAAAGTGGATATCGTTAACGATATCGGTGATATCGTTAACGATATCAAACAAGGCAGCGGGCTTTTCCTTAGTTTGGGCTTTTTAAAGGGAAAAAAGACCCAAAGAAACAAGGCTGATGATTTCCGGATGATTTCGGAATCCTAACAAATGTGAAAAGCTAACAAGGGAAAAAATTATAGCTTCATCATCGAACTCGCGAGTCGGGATTAAAAATCCCATGCTCACAGCTTGGCAATCATAGTGTATATACATGGAAGGTGTTGGTTTTATTCCCAAAGGCATACCTGCTAAGAAGATTCTCAACCACTCAGCCTCATTACAAGTCAACTCTAATGCAACAAACTCAGATTCCATCGTACACCTTGTTATGATGGTTTGCTTAGTTGACCTCCACGATATTGCTCCATCACCAAGGGTGAAAACATAACCACTAGTGGACTTTGTCTCATCTGAATCAGAGATCCAGTTTGCATCACTGTAACCTTCAAGTATAGTGGATTTTCCATGATATAGAATACCAATACTCACGGTACCTCTCAAATATTTCATAAGCCTTGATATGGCTTCCCAATGATCATTACTCGGATTGTGTGTGTATCTACTCAATCTACACACAGCATAAACTATGTCGGGATGTGTGAAATTTATCAAGTGCAACAAACTACCAATAATTTGTGCATACTTGGATTGATCAACTGGATCACCTTTATTTTTCTTTAAATGGATATTCAAATAATAAGGAGTACTCACATGATTTAAATCATAATACTCAAACTTCCAAAGAAGTTTCTCAATATAATGCTCTTGAGTTAACAAGATATCATTATCCTTCCTTATGATCCTCATACCCAATATCACACTGGCTTCTCCCATGTCTTTCATGTCAAATTTTGATAATAGAAATATCTTTATTGTATTGATAACATCAATACTCGGACTAAAGATAAGCATATCATCAACATAAAGATAAATAATCACACAAACTCCATCAAACATTTTTGTATACACACACTTATCTACATTAAGAGATGAAAAACCATCTTCTATCAAAACATGATAAAATTTCTCATGCCACTATTTTGGTGCTTGTTTCAAACCACATAAAGACTTTATTAATTTACATACTTTCCCTTCTTGTCTAGGCTTAACACACCCCTCAGGTTACACCATATAGATCTCTTCATCTAAATCACCACTGAGAAAAGCAATTTTCACATCCATTTGATGGATAAAAAGATTGTAAATAGAAGCTAAAGCAATTAAAATTCGAATAGAAGAAATTCTAGCCACTAGAGCATAAGTATCAAAATAATCAATATTTCTTTTTGAGTAAAACCTTTAGCAACAAGACGAGCTTTAAACTTATCTACAGAACCGTCAGGAAAATGTTTCTATTTGAAAAATCCACGTACAACTGATAGGTTTAGCTCCCAGAGGCAAATCAACTAAAATCCAAGTTCCATTTTTCAAAATAGAATCAAGCTCAATTTTTATAGCTTCCCTCCAAAATTTTGACTCATAAGTTGAAATAGCTTTAGAAAAATATTTGGGTTCATCTTCAACCAAATACATATAAAAATAGTCACCAAAAGATTTTTGTTTCCGAAACCTCTTACTTTTTCTCATGTCATTGTTTTCAAAAACATTTTAAAAAATTGGTGGAACAGGGTCATCATCTGGAACAACACTAAAAGTGGGAAAGTATCAAGTCTTTAGTGGAAAAACATTTTCAAAGAATTCTGCATTCTTTGTCTCAATGATTATGTCACTTTCATACTCATCACTTTTAAGGACAAGAAATCTATAGGCATTACTATGTTTAGTATAGCCTATGAACACGCAATCAGAAGTTTTTGAACCTATTTTTATTTTCTTAGGTTCGGGAAGAAGAACCCTAGCAAGACACCCCCACACTTTCAAATATTGTAAGTTTGGATGATATCCCTTCCATAATTGGTCCTCCTTTAAGGAATCCTGTTTTGAATATGACAAGCAGATAGAATAACCTCACCCCACAAATTCTCAAGAGCACCAGAACTTAAAAGCATTCAATTCATCATTTCTTTTCAAAGTTCGGTTTTTCCTCTCAGTTATACCGTTGGATTTAGGTGAATAAGGATGTGTGGTCTCATGTTTGATGCTATGTTTTTCACAAAAATCATTAAAGGCAATATACTCACCACCCCTATCGGATCGTATCCTTCTTATCTTCTTAATCAACTGATTCTCAACCTCATTTTTGTATAACAAAAACATATCAAAAGCCTCATCTTTACTGTGAAGTATATACACTTTTGAATACCTTGAAAAATCATCAATAATAGTAATATAATACTTTTTACCACCTCTAGACATGGTATTTTCCAAGTCTCTCAAATCATAATGTATCAAACTAAGTAATTCTGATTCTCTATGTATATATTTAAAATGTTTTTTGGTTTGTTTAGCTTCTACACATATTTCACATTTTTCATCATTTGAAAATTTAAGATTGGAAATTAAACCACTAGAGTTTAAAAGCTTTAAGTAAAGTAAACTAACATGTCCTAGTCTAGCATGCCATATATCACAAGAATCAACAATATAAGCAAAAGTACTAGCATCATTATTATTAATAATTTCATAAACATTGAGTACAAACAGACAATGATTGAAATAACCCTTTTCGACAAACACATTATTCTTCATCGTGATGACGTTGCCGGACTCAAAAGCTACCTTCACACCATTCTTGCCTAAAAGGCCACCAAAAACCAAATTGGTTCTAATAGTATGAACATTCAACACCTCATTAAGTGCCAATATTTTTCCAAATGTAGGCTTGAGAAGAACTTTTCCTTTTCCGAGAACTTGAGCATTTCGAGAATCACCTAGATAAACAGTTTCTTCTCCACTATTAATTGGACTATATGATTTGAATGCATTTCTATTTGCACATATGTGCCTCGTAGCGCCAGAGTCCAATAACCAATCATTCACATCAACCACCAAATTCACCTGTGATTAGACCTAAGCATGGGCCGGGCCGGGTTGGTGTTCGCCACTTTTCTACTGATAAGTTTAATAACTTATTTTGGCTTAAGTACAGGTGTTGTCATATACCACTTATCAAATAGAAAAATGATGATAACTGCAAGTATACAGTTGAGATGTAGTTTTAAAAGATATCGAACCCACAGGGAAGGAATTTCGGTTCTACAGATCAACAAGAGTAACGGAACAAAGAAAATAAAATAGATAATTTTATTGTTGATGGGTTGGTTGGGATATGATGGTAAATAAATAGATATTTGTATAAATAGCTTAGAGTAGAAGAAATCGGTATAGATTATCCCTACGAACAAGTAATACAAAGAAAACATGCAAAATCATCAAAGATATTACGTACACCAGACTACTTTAACAGATTTGGTTCTAGACACTCAGATATTCAATTATTCACCGCAGAGTAATACATGAAATGACTTTTCTAAGTCTAGTGCAAACGAATTAAGACGATTATAAAAACCTGGATAACAATAATACTATGCTTAGTACGGGTCATTCTCACATATCCATATTTAGTAAGTTACCATCCCAAAAATGTTAGATCACTAAACAACATTATAATCACAGATCCAGTGATTATACACAATCTTGTTAACCCCGAAATCACTCTTAAAGTTAACTCAAAAGCATATAACTTGATTAATATAAAAGGCTCAACACGAAATACACAATGTGACACATAGACATATCATAAACTTCGAAATAGAAAGTATAAGTAGAAAACAAAGCAAAGTTGTAAGGTATGCAAGTGAAAGCTAAAGTTGATCAAACCGTATCCACTCTTTAATGGGAGTCGTCAATTCTCGCAATTCCTGC
>CATIWQ010207649.1:0-31943 GCA_949673415.1 Euphorbia schlechtendalii
ATCATCATTATTTAAAGCTCAAGGAAGTGACTTACATCCCACCGGTGCGCATTATCATATTTTAAACTAGAAGATGCACAACATAAAATCAAGACTCCATCACACAAAATGCCTCCATTGGCAATATGAATCCGAATGCCACCAGTTTCGCCCCTAAAGAGCCTCAATAACTAGGAGGAGGATAACAAGATAAATATCTTCATATCCCCACCACTAGTAAGAAAAGATAACTACACCTACCTAGGTCGTCCTATAACTATAACTATATCTAAGCCCCGTGCTACTATCATCATCACTTTTTGATTATAAAAGAGGAACTCATCTCCTCTACAAGGTAACTTAATTCCATGCAATATACTATGAACTTCCCCATCTTAGAAACCGACTTAAGCACAGAGGGGCCGGACCCCGGCCGAGTCTTGTTTTGCATGTTCAAGGAATCGTCTCACTGGGTGAAAGGCTCTGTTTGATCGTTTGGAGAAGACATTGGAAGAGGTGTGTAAAGGTAAGCAAACTCGACTTTTCATACGTTTATTAGATGTATTGAAATTAGATTAAATTAATGGATCCTAACAAATGACCGATCCTAACGAACCCACAAACTGAGCGGTTAAGTGTCAGTTATTTTTCAATAAGACCTGAATTGCTAATCGTTCTTGTTTCACTTTTGATAATCAATTATTCAAAATGGCAATCTTATCCCTTTTCTTCTTCCTGCTCATTAATTCATTAGCTTCCGAAGATTTCCAGAATCTTCCTGGTTAGATTTTGGATGTTCTTCCCTTTTGATGTTTCATTAAGTTAGTAATTTGATCTTTATTTATATTTCCATTTTTTGGTTTTAGGGAAATTAGCTTCAACTATAACCTCTGTTAGACCTTCGAAACCTCTGATTGGGGATGATGGCCGGATTTATTTTTGTACTGATAAGAATTTTTTTGCTTTTGAAAATAACGGTTCCATTGCTTGGACTTTGCGTTTGGATTTTACTTGTAATGTCTCCATCACTCCTGTTATTGCTGCTAGGGGAAAGGTATGTTATTTAACTTACATAAATCTCTAAAGTGTACAATGAATTCTCTCACCGAAGCCAACTAACTGCAACGTCATACCCTTAATAAAAAAAAGTAAATTGATTTTGCAGATATATCTAATTGCACAGAATAGAATCTTGGATATAACCTATTTAGATTCTGGATCGTCTTCGCCTTCATCAAAAGTCGTTTTTGGTCCAGAAAAGGGTCAAACAGATGCCGGTGAACTTATAGGATTTGCAGTTAGTACACTGAGCTCATCTTTATATATTAACGTTAAGAACCGAGGATTATTTGCATTTACCATAAGTGGGAAACTGCTATGGAGTGTTGGACCTGTTCTTTCCCAGTTTGGATACAGTTTAGGCTGTAGGAAAGGAATTGAAGATTGTTATTTTTCTTCTGTACCTGTGATTGATCAGTGTGAAGCTAGTTTATATGTAAGAATTTACTTAGTACTCTGTTTTTCTTGACTTTGTTTAGTGTTAATTTTGAAATTTACTGAATTTGTATTTCTTTTAATGATCTTGTAGATTTCAAATTCTGTGGGAGAACTTTATTCGTTGTCTCTTGCTAGTCCTCACTTCAATTGGGTTGAAGATCTAAGTTCATATGACAAAGATTTTGGTATTACAGCAGGAAACAATGGCCTTTTGTATGTAATTGTGCCCAGTAAAGGTGTTGTATTGGCATTGCATGTTTCTATGGGCACTGTTCTGTGGCAGAAAAGTGTTGGACCGTTAAGTACTGCTCAATGCAGTCCAGTTGTGGATTCTAATGGTAAATATGTGATCTGTAGATAAAGATTGAATTGAAGTGTCTCAAATTGTCTCCACAACCAGAGTGAAACTGTTGGTCAAAGAATATGCCATTTTAGAGGCCTAATGCGTTTATCATCCCCTAAACTTAAACAAAATAGTCGCTTGTCATACTTAACTTTCAAATGTGTCAGATACTCCCTAAGACATTCAAGAATAAACTGGTGCAATTTTAGCAAGTTCAGGGGGATCTGAAACTTTTGAAAGTTCAAGGTACTAACTGATTTTTTTGGACAAGTTATTATGTAGAACAAATATATAATCCCCCCATTTGTTTTAACGTTTTTTAAACAAAGCTAAAAAATAATTGAAAAGATTAAGGGCTGATCTCGGAATGACAATGGCAGGTTGGATGTCCATCGGTTCATTGGATGGATTTTTGTACTCAATTTCATGGACTGGCGAAGTAAAGAAATTTGTGAAAGCGTCTCAAGTGAATCATGTGATTCAAGTGAGTCCATTTGGTGATTGTTCTGGATATGCTATTTACATATCCCAGACAGAAATGGAAGGAAAGGTTAGGCTGGTAATTGGTGAGTACAATTATGTATCAGCAATGCGGCCTAAAGGTGTAGTATTCACCTTGTTGGTTCCAAAAACAGGAGCTATATACTGGTCCGAAAGCTACCCTGGTACTTTGAGACTCGCACTTTTTTTTTTCTCTTTCCAATTTGACCTCTCTTTACGAACCATATACTTGTCAGGTCAGTTTCTTTTATCATTGTCACAAACCGATCTTCAACACTTCGTTTCGGATGAAGGCATTCTCCTTGCTTTTATTGCTGCTTCTGGTGAAGTTGTAGAGTATTTTAAAATTAGCAATTAATAACCTACATGCAACTGAACTCAAATTTTGGCCTTCTTGAATTGTGCAGGGACCGGCAATCCACTGCCTTGCCGGAGCAAATGTAATTTTTTTTTAACATTTATTCTGCATTTGCTTCATTTGAATTTTTGCTTCCTTTCTAACAGATGAGAAGTTTGTATCAAGTTGTTCACAAGCAAGGCCAAAACACCTTAGGATTTATACAGGCAAGCAGCTACAGTATGAAATAAAGTAGAACTAATATAGCATTTCCTTGGTTAACAATCAAGCTTTTATTCACTTGCTTCAGGTAATGAGAGGACAATAATACTGTTCCTGTTATTTGAGACCATAGTCTTGATAGTTTTAGGCGGACTTGTTCGATTCTGTTGCACGTTTTGGAGCAAAAAGAAGCTTCAACAACTGGAGTTGGGAAAATTTCTCGAAAAACGGGTGAGTTCACAAAGGAAATAGATTTTTCCGTGCTTGATGATCCAAGAGTTTTATGTTCTCACTTTTTAAACAATTTCAGCGGTTTCTTCAACTGAAGAAGAAAGCATTTGACCGAACAATAACAGAACTTGAGAAAAAGGCTGCAGAGGAAGCTGTGGGAAATGAAGAATTAGGAGATTTGGTACGAGAAAGACAAGGTATCGAGAGAAAGCTATCAACATCTTACAGTTTAGGGAGGGATCAAATTGGGAGGAAATCGAAATATCTTCTTCCAGTTTATGATCGTAAATCAAGAAGCTATTCCTTACAAAGTGGAAAGAAAGAACATTCGAATGTTTTAGACACAATAAGTGATCCATGGACTTCTGAAGAAAGCACGAGCGAGGGAGACTGTAGTGGGTGCAGTGTAGAAGAAGACAGCAATTGCTCAGGTGAGATTGAATTTGCAAAAAGAGCATCAGAAGATTCAAGTAATGACGAGAGGGATTACATCGAAAGTTCATCAGAGCCAGCATATTCAAGGTCTGTGGAGTCAAGTGCAAGAAACATGTGGCTGAAAAGGAGAACATTTTCTTCAACTCATTAACGCTTAACTATGTCTACTATTGCTTACTCACGAGTCATCACTCCCTTGTTTTAAAAATTATTCAATTTTATGTGTATGTTTTTTTTTTCAATTTGCGTTGCACCTACATTGATGCGAAAGAAAATTTACATCTCATCTTATCCTTAGGTGAACTCAAACTTGTGACATCAAGAATCATAAATTCAATCCCAGCTATTAGGCCAGCACATTCACGGCCTTTATCTTATGTAATATTGAACTTTTAAGTAGTTGGATAAAAATGATTAAGGCTGTCCAAACAATGTTTGTAGCATTTGAAAGAATGTAATATGCCTATCTAAGAATGATTAATTTATAATGTAATAGAAAGTCATCGATAGAATGACTAGTTTTACCATTGTAACAAAAAATGTTCTTTTGCTTTTTTTCTTATTTAAATTATATTTTCACTTTATATTAACACAATTCGATAGGTTTATAAATTATTCAAGTAATGAGATATGACGGAACTTTCTCTTTTGATCCAGAAAGGATGTGAAACTTGAATCAATTAAAGAGGGTTAAAAATCATCAATGATATATGAACTTTGCTCTCAATTACATGATGATAAATCAATTTCAAAACTTACATGGTGGTATATGAACTTAAGATTTTACTAAATTAATGGTTAAAATGACAATTAACTACCCAAATTAACCTTTAACTTCCTATATTTCCATTTTTACCATTTTGTTCTATTGAAAGCAAACCCTCGTTGAATTAGGAAATTGCTTTCAATAACTCAATTAGCTCATGCAATCTTCTATAGCTCATACATCTCTGTAAAATGATTGCACAATTAAAACTTGAGCAAAACTATAAAAAATGAATTAAGATTCTAGTTAATCCATAACTAAAAACAGACTACATACTGGAATTATTGGAGCACAAACCGCCCAAAAAAGCTGGAAACGTTTTAGATAAAGACTCAACGAAGAACTGTATTGTATTGTCTCTTAGAGAAGCCTCAGTTTCGGTGAGAAAGCCTACTTGACCTGAGTGTCTGAATTTTCAGCACATTTAATAAACAGAGTCATAACTTACTTCCCTTTAATTAAAGCATCGTAGTAAACTAGTCGCTCAAAGTGAACACATCAAGGATTTATCGAGTTTAATTATTAGATAGCCTAAATCGGATATTGTATAAAATCCACACTATCGGGAATCCGGCCCCAATGGAGTCCGTAGAAGGGAATTATGTCATGGATATCGAATCTGTGAGCTTCACATAAAAAGATTAAAAAAATTAAGATAGAATGAAAATGGTATATGAAAAATTGAAGCTTGAAGGAAAAATGAAAGATATCTAAATTCATTTTTCAAAATTAGGTTGGTTTTGTCATGCTTTAACTGTTGAATCAATATACAAAGATGTGGGGAGATTGGATGGTTAAATTAGCTTATTGCAGTAGTTACGGGCAATTACATCCCACAAACTGCACTCTTCAACTGCCACTATCCCATGATTTTCGACCATGTTTGGAGCAGTTTTCTACTTCAAATCCCTGTATGAACCCCTCTTTTACATCATCATTCAACATACAACTCTTCTTTCTATCTTTAGCTTTCAAAAAGCTCTCCCAAGTAGGAAAATACACTGCATATCTAATTCTTAAGTTTTCAAAGCTTTAAATCATCTCGAAGGAAGCTCATTTTGACATAAATCAATCCCTCTCAAGGTAAATTCTCGTCGAAAAGGAAAGCACCTGAGTTCCAAACTTCTTTTTTCCATTCAATTGTGTGTTATTATGCTTTGGTTTTGTCTATTTTGAATTCTGGATATAGGAGCCTCCGTAATGAAGAAGGAGCCTCCGCAAGGGGTGCCCCCTTCCGTGTTTTTACATAACTTTGCATGGAATAAAACTTTTCATTCCCTTTATGTAAATTTATTTCAAGGGTGATAACAATAGAAGGAATTTAAAACAACCATGTCAATCAATACTAAGACGATCCCACACCATAATCAAAGATCATGAAATTATTAAATTGAACTCATGTGTTGTTGGTTTTAACTCAGTTTAATAATTTCAAGATCAATCATTAATCTAATAGTTCAATTAATAATTTTGTCGTTTTTTCCTAGGCGAGTGAAAAAATAAATAAGATTAAGGTTAGAAAACCCTTATTCTTAACTTGCAAATTTCGATCAATGCAATGCCTTCCTCCCATGAATTAGCATCCAGCCCTCCGCCCCAATTCCAACTGGAATCAATTCCAATATTTGATGCATGGTAAAGTTTGAGGAGAAAGCGTTTCATGCTTCACTTTGTGTATTGCATATGTTTTAGATGTCTTAAGTGTCGTTTTTCTATGTATTTTGTTCCTTCCCTTTCAAGCTATAAAAGCCACTATCTATGTAATTTTTAGTTTAAGGAATAACAGAATACAAAAAACAGTTTTTTTCTTCTCCCTCTCTAGTAATTTATTTTCTCTCTAAGTTTCAATTTTCCATTGTATTTCAGACCATTGGAATTACCACAATATCAATTGGTATTTGAGCGATTATAAAAGCATGATGAAGAGCGTGATCACAGATTATTTTAAAGAAAAGTGAAGCATCTTTTGCGTCATTGATCTTGAAGTAGGGATGTCAATAGAGCGGAGAATATCTAAAACTCGTGGTATCCGAACCGATTGTTTTAAGGAAAAACCCGAAAATTTTCGCCCGCTAGGATGGAAATGAGAAAAATTATACTGCCCAATTGGAAAGGTGTGCGGATTTGGGTATAGCCATACCCGACTATGTTATTTATTACCTAGCTAGTGGGTGTTTAAAATATTATTTTTAAGGATATTTTTTCACTAGTTACGGTTGACCATTTTAATATGAAAGTTAACAATGTATGAATTTATTAAATTTCATTACTTAGAAATTTTATTGTTGATCGGGGATTACTCATACCCGTAGATACTTGCGAGGGTGCGGAATAGGTGTGAATAAATCCTCAAAGCACTTAATGGGGAATCCCCAAACCCGCACCTAAAAAGCATTGGGTGCGGAATGGGTATTGTACGACTAATACCAAACTCGACCTGTTGACATCCCTATCTTGAATCAAGATAAGTTGGAAGCTCAAATTGCGAATGTAGAGAAAAAGAATGAAGTTTTCTTCGTGTTGTTGATCGGAGAAATAAAGAAGCTATCTGGAAAAGTTTCCACATCAGTTGATACAAGGAAATCTGATGAGGCTAATTTTGTTTTTGTTGGATTCTAAGATCAGAAATAAAGTTTTGATAGTTCTAAGTTCAGAAGAGTAGAAGAACTCTAGGTCTTCAAAAGGAATGACACATCAAAAGATAAAGTTGAGAACCTAAGCCTTCTGAACAAGTCTCGTGTCAATAGATGTTTTCACCAGAAGATGCCCAAAGGACTTTTAAGTAATTCAGCACAAAAGTCACGAGTGGTGATATTATTAGACAATGCATTAAATGCGTCACGTGCCAAAAGCTCTTTTCTGAGAAAAAGGTCGATATGGATGCAAACCAAGGAACAAAGACATACCTTCTCCTTAATAGCAGACAATCATATAATGTGGGGACCAAGAATATTCTTGACAGAGATTGCACGGATTCTACCTGGACATGCTATGTCTAAATGGAAAAATTAACAACATATTTCAAGAGACAATGGGAAAATGGTATGCTACAGTCCAAGCTCAACGGAATTCTCTTTATCCTCTATAAAAGGATGATTATTTCCAGCATAATGGTTGGTGAAGTATTATCGATCAAAAGATCAATTAAGCTATCGCAAAATTTCTACAATCACTTCACTTCTGAATCATTCAAGTAAACAAAAAAAAATTCTAATATGCTTGTATTCGAGTTTTCACTGAAACATAGTTCAGAAACTCTCTTATTTCATTCATTACAAAATTGTAATCACTAGCTTAGAAGTTAAGTTAGTGTGAGAGAGCTTAGAAACTAAAAGAAGAAGGTACTATGTGCAGTGAGAAGCTCTAAGCTTTAGATACAGAAAGGAAGGTACTTCTATATTGGTAAAGCTATATAATCTGAAGTAGTTTTTGAATGATACTTCAACCAACATTGTAGTGATTTGTTTCTTCACCCAAAGAAGAATCAATAGTGAATTAAATCCTGGGCAGGATCTCCAAGGACTGGATTAAGCAAAGGGTGGACTAGGATAAAAATATGATTTTATAATATCTTCCCTCTTTTATATCAACTATCATTGCATTCATGTTCCAGCTAGTTGAAATTAATTAAATTCACAAGCTACAACTTTACTTTGTCTCAGAAAAGGGCCTTTCAGTAAAAACTACAAGTTAGTTGTTTACTCAAAAGAAGCTCCAAAGGAAACTTCCACATAATCTCTAAGCTGTGTAAAGAACTTGAAAAAAATCATTTACCCCTCCTCTGACATATTTATCACCCTACTAGGTTCTACAATTGGTATTAGAGAAAAACTCATTCAAAAGATTTAATTAATCTTGAGTAAAGATCATTATGGCTGATAACATCATGAAACGTCTTCCTAGCAACTAGACCAACTGGAAGCTCCCAAAAGGATTGTTTATGTCTAGACCTCCTCTATTCTTTGGACTAAGCTATACATTTTGGAAGAATAGAATGAAAAATTTCATCCACTCGCAAGATATGTATGCTTAGCTTACAATAGCAAATGGACCATACATACCTACGATTACAGAGGATAGAGTAACCTCTCCCAAACCTAAAAGTGATTATAATGATGCTGATATGAAGAAATTATAAAGTAATGCAGCTACTATTAACTTTCTTCATTGTACCTTAGATGCATCAAAGTATATTAAAATCTCAGGTTGTAAAAACGCAAGGGAAATCTAGAGAAAGCTTGAAGTAACTTATGAAGTAACAGACAAAGTGAAGGAATAAATAATTAATCAAAACCTTCGATATGGAAGAAAATGAATCCATATCTAGCATGAACTCCAGATTCACCAACATCATCAATGAACTCAATAGGTTGGGTAAGGTGTTCTCAAAAGAAGAACAAGTAAAGAAGATTCTGAGAAGTTTGACCAAGGATTGGCAGGAAAAGATGACATTAACAGAGGAAGCCCAGGACCTCTCTACCTATAAGTATGATGAGTTAATTGGATCTCTAGTTGTTCATGAAATATCGATGCAAAACTTCCAGAAGAAAGAAAAAGCAAAAGCAGAAGGAAAGAGAGCTATCATTCTCAAAGTTGAGATTGTTGCTGACAGCTCCTCAAAAGATGATGAAGAAATGACTATTCTCGTCAGAGAGTTCAGAAAACTTATGACAATGAAATAAAAAATTCCTCAGAAGTTCTAAAGACGGGAAGCTTTCCTCAGAAGTTAGAATATTAGAAGAGAGATTTTACAAAGACAAAATTCAGACCCTCTGAAGATAAACCCAAAGGAGAAAGCTCAAAGAACATTACCTACTTTGAATGTCATCTAGAAGGGCACATCAAATCCAACTACCAAAAGCTATGGAAGGATAAAGGCAGAAACGCAATGGTGGCCACATAGAGTGACAATGAAAATGAAAACTCTCCATAATCATCTACCAATGAAGAAAAAACTACTCAAATATGCTTCATGGTCACAGATTATATGGCACCAATCATTGAGTCAGATGATGATAACACAGAGAGAAAGTCTTCATCAATTAAAGTCTCTCAAAACCAATCATGCCAAAATGATGAGGTAAATTCTAATTTAAAATTCCTTATGAAACCATGCAATTGCGAGCACGGGATTTTGTACCAGGTCACGTTTTCGATGATGGTGGTTTTTCGGGATTTAATCCTTGAATCACATAATTTTCGATTATCCGGAGATCTTCAAGTGGGAGTGCTACTAGCCTCTGATTTTATTTTTAAGGACTTCAAAAAATAGAATTAAATAAAAATTAATTAAAAATATATTTTTAAATTAATTAAAATTAAAAAAATTGAGAAAAAAATATACGAAAAAAAATCGGGTCCTTCCTGGCCAGTGATTTGGTGAGGCAGCATCGCCAGAATTCCGGTGAGGGCACACCCCCCCTCGCCGGAATTTGTTTCCTTTTGGATTTTTCAGGGTTTTCACCTATAAATATAGGGGGAATTTTTGGGGTTGGGGACCAGAATTTTTTAACAGAAAAGGACAAACAAAATACTCTGATTTTTTCACAATATTGTTAGAATTAAAAACCACTTTTTGATTCAACTATTTTTCAAACACCAAAAACTTTAAAGATGACGAGGAACGCTCCTAAGGATCAAGTGGGTATAATGAAGTGGATTCGCTCCGTAAGGGTAAGTCTATGAGTTCCTAAAGCTGCTTGTTTCGTGCTCCCTGTATTTTTCTCTATTTTATTTTACATGTGGACCTATGGATTATTCTACTTTCTTTTATTATGTAAATATTGTTGTAATAATTCTTTTTCATCTTCTATTTCTTTTTATTTAATGGAGATACCTATTAGAATACCCCCACAAAGGGAATAAAAAATCTATTCCTGGACAACCAATGTGCCATGCGAACATTTTCACTAATTGATTCGAGCAACCAATGTGCCAATAAAACGAATTGTTTTATTTTTAAATAACAAGTTTATAATTGTTGATTTTTTCAATAGACCACACAGCCTCACCAAAATCAAATGGAACATATGTGCAAACGTTGTGATATATCCTGTGCTAACCTTTGTGGATGCAGGTAGATTAGGATTAGATGTATGCCTAGGGTTTTATTTTCCTTCGGGTATCAAGTTTTAATTATTTTTTTTAGAAATGTAATTAATAGATTAGGCAGGCGGTTGCATCCCTTGAGGTTTTGTAATTTTTAATTTTTACTTTTCCGCATTTATTTACCGCTTTATGTATGGATTTGTCGCTTTCCAAATATGTGTGAATCATGCATTATAACCTGAAAATGACATAAGTGTGAATATGCACAATTAAGAAATATGGTTTTCTGTAGATATAATATAATGTGATCCAATAAGAAGTAAGCAACTTATCCTGAACCCGAATCTCTGTGTCTTGGTGGGCCATCCCTCGGAAGTTAAGCCTCACGGGACTATAATTCTTGGAAGAGCTAATCCAGGTGGCGACTCTATACTAAGAGACGGCGGATTTGGGTTTGACCAATCTAAAATGTTTCCCACTTTCTCAATCAAACTATTTAGGGTCCTTGACTTGGTACATTTCATTTTCACAAAAACACCCAGTGGACCGCGCCTCTCAATCGCGCTCTCTCGGCCCATCGCTCTCCATGTCATCCTCTCACAATGGCGACTCTGCTGGGGATTTTTCTTAAACTTTTTTTTAAAAGATATTAGATTTGGATAAGTTCCTAAAATTGTTGATCACATTATTCCGTATTTTCTTAATTATGACATATTCCTAATAATGCATTGCTATAGAGGGGATTAGCCCGTAAGATTAAGGTACCCAATTACCTCAAAGCTTTCTCTTGTACTAATCTGCCTACTTGGGAAAAGATAGTACTTGAGCTGGTGGAGCACTTGTTGCCATATCGCATGTACCTCCCTCGTTAGAACCCATTTGGGGAGAGGTTTGAAGTGTATTCTAGTACAACAAGAACCTTCTACATCAGCAACCCATTTACAAACCTCATGTAAATAAGTCGTAGGCATTTTCCCCTAGGGTGTTACCCACCAAACGTCATGCATTATATTTTCCTTAAGGTGCGCTCCATAGTATCCTCATGGAACTAAGATGAACCAAACTTAGGATAGAGACTAGCCAAAAACCCTACGCACGGGAGTTGTATGGTTGGAAGTTGGATATTATGTTCTATGTGCTATGTGTTTACCGCTTTTTAATTCATCATGCATTGTACGAATGTGCCATGCTAACCACGAATCTTAATGTAGACACTTGAATGCACACACTCATGATATTATAACAAATTAAATGGACATCTCATGTTATCATCGACATGATGCCAAATTTGGTGTCACTCATACTTGGATTTAGTTGACTATCGAGATCGTGTCACCTTAGGACAACATAAAACCAATAAGAATCACGTAACATCACTTACCCATTTTTCAGCATGACGTCCACATGATGTATGACTCCTAAGGCAAACCTACCCAAATCTTTCTGCGATGCCCACTTGGCGTCTGATTCACAACCCTCTGGGATGATTATACACACCAAAAGCCTATACGAGGAAAACACGAACCCAAACTATGTTTCCCCACATCATGTAATATCCCGGGTTGACATCCTAACCTAAACCCGCATGGGATGAACCTACTTCAAAGAAATCCTACCTTACCTTTATTTCAAGTGTCAACTCGCCCGAACTATCCACCCACGAAGGGTACTGATTCATACATCACTGCATACCCTTCTTATAACGATGCTCACTTCGGCATCCAAAACTCTACCCTAATTGGGCAAAAAGAACCAAAAAATTCATTTAAATGCTACATATGGTAGTTATTTTCATACAATTTTTGACTACTTTTCATTAGGGTACGTCATATCGCTTACCCGAAAATAATTGGACCTTTTCATGAAATCTAGTCACAGCACGAGATCTCAAATTATTGACCTATTACCACACTGGTAATTTGGTCACTTCATCGCATCATTCCTATCACACTACCCCAGGGACATAGTGTAGATCTCGAATCCACCCCCAAGGGCTGGACTTTCATTCACTCATCCTTATCACCTTATCTAATAACTAACACTTCTGTTTTGTTTTGATTAACAAAATTTTTACCTCGCATCATGGCATGTTAATCTTTTGTGTACGTAGCCACAACATTAACACTTCACGCATCAATCACGCATCATAAATCTAATATACATACCTTGATAATCTTCTCGTGTACTTCAGCCAGGAAAAAGCTTGTCTACCAGAAGGCTTGGAACAGATCTTCTCACCGACTACTCTGCATTTCTCCAATCACGGCCACTCTATAAGGGGTTCTGTACATAAACTCCAGTGAAGACTCGAGTTCGAAATTAGAACAATGCACTTTTTTCAGTCTTGATAGTATGGCCAATTTACAGAAAGAAAACATGGGGGAAGAGCAGACTTTTGTTGCGGGATAGAATCTGCAAATAAACCAATCATCGGTGAGTGCCGAGATTGTGACCACCATGAACGCATTCGTAAATAGTGACCAGTTTGTGTCACTCATCAACTGTCACACCAGAACGGGGTAGCCTGAATAGAGGGCCAATGATGTAGTACCCAATCCGAATGTCAGTATTACAGTCTTACCTAAGGGACTATCCTCTTCTACTGTAATGTTCCTGACCTCCAACATAATCGCTCCCACCTACTATCAGTTCAGGGCGGGACAAGGCCAGCCACAAGTTGGTCAGACCATGTATGATTTCGGAAACACATCTTAGCTGCAAGTTGGTGGTTAGTTCTTCTCAGGGCAACTGAGCCAAACATCGTTTGCACCAAGAGCGGTAGGGCCGACAAAGATTAGACCCTCCTCCAACTACATTCCGTTCATCCAAGGGACGACTCAGACTCTAGTTCTAAATTGAGGTGTGCCTTCTCAGATGTAGCACTTCTTGGCCACCCATGGTAGACACGTTGCACAAGGGTAGATGGGTATGATCCCAACACAGTTGTCAACCAAAGACGAAGACACGTTGCATCCAACTGTTTCTATGCCCCAATTTGAGAAGTACACAGGCACCACGGACCCTTGTGCTCATCTCGTACACTACAAGAATGTGATGAGGTCTTTAAGGATAAATGACCGTATGATGGCCAAGCTATTTATTGTTATGCTTGGGAGTCCTGTAAACTAGTGGTACAGTCATCTCCCTATGGACATAGCTTATGATTGGAGGCGTCTATCCCAGGCGATGGTGGATCATTATGGTTTCAACACCTTGATGGTCACTATAATGAAAAACTTGGAGGCCGTAAGGCAAAAGCAGGGGGAGAGTTTCAAGCCTTACTTTGAGCGTTGGATGGCCAAGCAAGTCAGGTTACAGTCTTGCCTGAGTCTATAAAAAATGATTGTTAAGCTTCTGGATAGCGCATTAACATCTTATCATAAAAGACTTAGGTCAGAAACCTTCCATAGTTACCGGGAGTAGTTTTTTTGGGCAGAGAAGATAGAGTGTTACAATGCTATGGAGTAGGCAGTGTGGTAGCCAGCTACAAAGACTTGGTCTAAGAAGAATGAGTTTAACCCCGTGTAGGTGAAGATGAAATAGCCAGCGGTATAACTGGTACAGGATTAGAAGGTACATAATGCTAGGTTGTCTAAGGAAGAATATCATGGCATCTCCCCTTATACAGCCAAACTAGGGTTCCTGTTCACTAAATTACGGGAACTTAAGCAGATGAAGAGCCTGAAAAAGCATGTCTCTCCCAAGCCCGAAGACAAGAACAACTTCTGCCACTACCACGTGATTGTGGGGCATAGGATGAATAACTGTAAAGAACTACTGAAGGCTATCCAGAAGCTAGTGGATGACAAGATCATTCATGAACAGGCACTTAAACCAAATACCAAAACAAATCCGTTGTCAAATTTTGAGGCAAACATGGGGATGATCAACTCAGGGATGGAGCATAAAAAGGTGCTGAAATGCATTTCTGAAAGCTTGGGGGAGTTCATGATGGTAGTCGGAGGGGGAATTGATCCAGGTCAGGTGTTGAGGATGCTGGAGGAAGAATCAGGCCATTGAGGGTTCGAGGGTAAGATTGTAGTTGATCGCAAGGATTTGACTCTACTGATTCTGAGGGTTTATATTTTATAAAGAAGCTAAAAACCTTGTTATCCACTCTTCTACAAATAAGTTAAAAGTTTAAAATACGAACATATGTTGTCAGTACCGCTTATCAAAATAGAAAAATGGTGACCACTGCAAGTATACAATTTCGATATAATTTTAAAAGATATCAATCCTACAGGGACGGAACTAGTCCTAAAGACCAACTAGAGTTAAGGGGTAATGAAAATATGGAATTTATATTGGAGAAGTTTGGATGATAGACAGATGAATGGATAGATGTATGAACAGATTAGAGAAGATGTAAAATATAGAGATATTCCTACGAACATGTTTAACACATAAAAACATGCAAAGTCGTCAAGAATATTTCCTACACTAGATACCTCTATTAGGATGCTATTATTTATGAATCTCGAATAAAAGAATGTTGAAGAATGAAAACTTTTATTAATAAGTGCTTTGTAATTACACTCATACAACAAACGCTCAAATTTGTGTAGAAATATAGTGATCGAAATAGGAATCAAATCACTTATACATTTTTCTCTCTAAGACTTTGAACGTAGCGAAATCTAGATATTACACTTTCTATCTATACACGCACACTATCATTCAATGCCTTCCAATCATGCCATAACCATGCACCACGAAATTGTTGAGTTTTGAACCCTATTTATAGAGTGTGAAGGGTTGGGTCTATCCAAATGAAGAGTCGTGTCCATTGGCGAAGAGTTACTTCACTTCAGTATGATTGGATGCAAAGATTCATCCTCATCCACAATGGAAAGGCACCTTTTCATGATTGGTTGACTTCCAAAAGGTGTCTTTTCGGTTGGTAGTTGATGGCGGTTTATTGTTCTTATCCAGCGATTGAAAGAAGAGAAGAGTTTACCAAAACCCGTCAAGGTCGGGACCGCGAATGTATGTCGTGACCTTGAATACTTGGTTGGTAACTTTCTGTTGTGAAGGTTAACAAGTCACGACTGTGATATATGTGTCATGATCGTGACATGCCTTTTTCACATGATTCCTCTTTGCGATTTCTATCGATCTTTGACATCTTCGATCCTTTGCCATTTCCTTAAGTTCCACACGTCTTTTTACACCTTTTTCACTCCTTTTCCATAAAATTCCACTTTTGTTCATGTTACTTCCAATATTTACCTAGTACTTGCATTTGTATAAAAAACAACTACATACCACGTGAAATCTTTTATATGAAGTATAAAATGAAACAAAACCATTTCTTTTTATGATTGAAAATGTCATGATAATAAGTGTAATTATACACTTATCACACCCCCACACTTAACTTTTGCCTTGTCCTCAAGGTAAACACAACAAAAGTGTATAAAATAGTATTCAAGTTCATACCTCATTTGGTGAAAGACTATTGTAGTGAGTACCACATTCCCAAGTTGCATAAGATTCAAGTAAAAGTTTGAAATTTCCCACAAATTAGTAATGTGCCATTTATATAGTCCAGTTGCATACATTTTCTCTTAATGGAGGGTCAACCAAATTGCGTCTTCATATAAGTGTTATATGCTTACTCGAATATTACCTTCTCTCAAGTATAGTATAAAGTATAAAGAACAAAAGGAGCACACTTTGGAAAGTTTGATCTCAAGGCATTTTTAGGTAACCTAGGATGCTAAAAACACTCTTAGTGGTTGCATTTTATGCTCCATACCACTCTCCCCTTTTTTTAGTGGTTGCATTTTATACTCCATACCACTTTCTCTCATTTTTTTAAGCATATGTTTTTGAAGTACAGATTTCTACATTTTTCCTGCTATGCTACTTTTCTTTTTTTTCACTCATTGAATGGTTGCAGTTTCTGCTCTTTACGATTCCTCACCTTTTGCATAACTCATTGGTTATCATCTCTTTCTTTTGATTTTTCACTCTTAATACCATAATCCTTTATTGATTACTTTCAAAGTATTATGGCTATAGTTTCCCAACACTTTAAACACTCTCAATACTTATAGGACTTATTCAAGAATAGCATATAAAACTCATAGTAAGAACACTACTAGATATTACTCCACTACTAACTTATCGGTAGCATTAAACTAAAACTATATAACTTATAGTAATTCATGTTGCATTGAAATATTTATCGAAACTTACTTGGAATGTTGCTATTGAATGTTACTCACAACTCATCCTTACCAAATGCGAAATGTTGTGCCAAAAACTCACATTCTCAACGTGTGGTCATACTCGAACCAATTTGTTTGAAATATGCACTAACATCAAACTTGAAATACCTGACACTCAAAATAACCTTAGAACATATGTTAGTATAGTATAGGTATGGATAATGTATAAACAACACAAAATCAAGAAAAATTTTCAAATTCTTCGATTTTTTTCATTTTATATTTAATTTTTTTGGATTTTTGGGATTTTACAATTCCCTCCCCCCCCCCATTCTAGAGAACACAATGTCCTCATTGTGGAAGACTTTATTAAAAATGAAAAATACTGAACTAGTCTAAAAATATGAAAAAAGAAAAGTAAAGAAAAGAGTAAACTCGCTCTATTGAGAAGGAGAATCCGTGGGACTAGGAGTAAATTGACAATTTTGTTTTCTAAAGAAAGAAAGTAATTTTCAAAGCATCGATTTATTACTCTTCTTTAGAATTTTCATGTCCTTTTTCATTACTCCAAGTTCTACTTGGCAATTGTCCAATGTTTGTTGCATTCTCGCCTTCCAATCTTCCAAAGCTTCGTCGTCTTCTTCTTCTTCTTCAATCATTAGAGCTTTTCCATGACGATGTCTAGTGGCAGGATTAGATGGTCCAACAAAAGAATCTTCTTGAGTCGAGAGTAGCTTCTTGGTGCGGTTGGAATAAGAGTATAAGGAATATACACCATCGTTCTCTTGAAGAAGTCCGGTATTCTTTAAGTAAGTCCCATCCATATAGTGAAAATATTCACCCGGTTTTTGGACATATGGGAGTTCGCTTCTTGAACCCAAGACGATAGCGGTGATCATTTCGGTCGTCCCAATCATGTTTCTCATGCTTGTAGAATTCTTCTTCACCATGTCCCATATGATATCCACGAATTCCGCTTTTTATTTCATCAAAGAACAAGAAAGAACAAACAAATCTTTCTTTTGGACTTTGGTATTCTCTACTCGAAAAAATACCAAAGTGGAAAGATATTTGTGGAGTAGAAGAATGAACTCATCCTTAATAAGTTTATTGGAAGAATTTTTGGGATCAAAGACTCTTACCCGTTAAATCTGCCCAAACTCGATTTGGTTGAAAAGAATCCATAATTGTTGATGATTTTTTGACTTCAAACCCGAACCAAGTACGCATCATATCCCTCGTCACGGTATATTGATTACCTTGATTGTAGAATTTTATCGCCCTTTTCCTTGCATCTTCATAGTCGAATGTCACTAGACATTCGAGAATCCAATCTTGATTTTGGGGAAATCACATATCCACAAACTTTGTGAGTCCAAGAGCAGAAAGATAAGCCTCCATCTTTCTATGGAGATTCAATGTTTCCAACAAGACCATATCGAGGAATATCATCCCCGTGATATCCAATTTTCTAAGCTTTTGGTAGCGCTTACCCTCTTCCATTGTCCTTAAAGGGAAACGACAACCATACTCCTCTTGGTATGTTTGGCTTTCTCTCCTATTTGCAGATTTCTTCAAAGGCATCTTGATTTTTTTTGAAGTGGAAAAGTTTAAAGAAAAAAGGTTAATGTTGAAGAGTGAAGATGAAGAAATTTCAGAATTTTTGTAAGCTTTTTGAAGGTTGTGGTGGCTAGGGTTCAGCTTAGACCTATTTATAGAGTTTTAAGAGGTCTCTTATTGGCCACAATAGTCCATATAGTCGTTATTGCTCAAAACTAGCTGTTAATGGCAGTTACTGACATCTGTCGCGTGCTGAATCGTGATCTGTAATGGTTATATTTTGCCCGTGTCGCGATCGCGAAGGCTTGTCGCGATCGTGACTTCCTTAATCACAGAAATAGTAGGTTTTGAAACTTGATATTCATGAGCGTGAGATGTATGTCGCGGTCGTAATCTTCTTTAATTCTTCAAATTCTTCAATTTTTAGACTTTGTACCTATAATAACTTAGAAACACAAACACAAACAAACAAATTTAAATACAAAAGATAAATATTTACTATTTCATACCTTGAATGATCATGGTGATGATAGTAATTGAACATCAATGTCTTGTTGCTCAAATTTATTTTCGAGATAAGGTTTTCAACGTTGACCATTGGCTCGAAATATTTCTCCATATTCGGCTATCAATTCCAATGCTCCATTATCAAACACTTGAATAACTTCATAGGGTCCCTTCCAACGAGATTTGAGTTTTCCAGGGAATAAGCGAAGCTTGGAATTATATAATAGAACTCTATCTCCGACCTTAAACTTCTTTTCCCTTAGTTTTGTATCGTGCTATTATTTTGTCTTCTTTTTGTAGATCTTTACATTTTCATATGATGACAAATGTAATTCTTCTAACGCATTTAAATCCAACTTTCTTCTTTCACCGGCTTTGTGTAAATCCATATTCAAATTCTTCAAAGCCCATAAAGCCTTATGCTCTAATTCTACTGGTAAATGACAAGCCTTTCCGTAAACCAACTTATAGGGTGTCATACCAATAGGTTTCTTAAAAGCTGTTCTGTAAGCCCATAATGCATCATTTAACTTAATAGACCAATCTTTCCTAGAATTCAAGACTGTGTTTTCGAGAATCCATTTAATTTCTCGATTAGAAATTTCTACTTGACCACTAGTCTGAGGGTGATATGGAGTAGCAACCTTATGATGCACTTCATACTTTTGCATTAAACTCTCAAAAGTCTTATTGATGAAATGTTAACCTCCATCACTAATTATGGTCCTAGGAACTCCAAATCTACTAAATAATTGCTTAAGAAATTTAGCAACTACTCTAGCATCATTCTTACTATATGCGCTAGCTTCAACCCATTTCGAAACATAATCAACTGCAACCAGAATGTAATTATTACCATTGGAGGTTGGAAATTATCCCATGAAATCTACACCCAAACATAAAAAAACTCCACTTCTAAGATGTTTTTCAATGGCATTTCATCTCTTCAGCTTATATTTTCTGTTCTCTGACAATTATCACAATTCTGAAGAAAATCTCTAGCATCGTTGAACAATGTTGGCCAACAAAACCCACTTTCTAGAACTTTAGCAGTAGTTTTGCTGATCCTAAATGTCCACCATATATGCTATCATGGCAATCACTTAAAACTAAAGAAAAGTTAGTATCATCTATACATCTGCGAATAATACCGTGGCACAAACCTTAAATAAGTAAGTTTCATCCCACATAAATGATCTAACATCCTTAAGAAATTTCTTCTTACCATTAAAATCTAAATCAGAGGGTAAAGTATGCGTAACTAAGTAATTTGCAAAGTCAGCATACCGTGGGTTAACGGTATATTTGACAGATATAAGGTTTGCATCTGGAAAGAATTCATTAATATCCCAGTTTCACCTATAGGTCCCTTATCATCATCTAAATGAGATAAGTGATCAACTACGGTATTCTCACTTCTCTTTTTATCCTTTATTTCTAAGTCAAATTCTTGTAAAAAAAGGATCCACCTAATTAATCTAGGTTTGGCATCTTTCTTAGCAAACAAATATCTCAAAGCAGCATGATCTGTATAAACTATTACTTTAGATCCAATCAAATATGATCTAAACTTGTCACATGCATATACGACTGCTAACATCTCTTTTTCCGTGGTTTTGTAATTGAATTATGCAGAGGATAAAGTGTGACTCGCATAATAAATTGCATGCAAATTCTTTTCATACCTTTGACCTAAAACATAGCTAATAGCAACATCACTAGCATCACACATTAATTCAAATGATAGAATCCAATTTGGTTTAACAATTATGGGTGCTGAAATTAGTGCTTGTTTTAAAGTTTTGAAGGCTTTTAAACATTCATTAGAGAAATTAAATTTCACATCTTTAACTAATAAATTAGTTAAAGGTTTAGCTATAACCAAAAAAATCCTTAATAAACCTTCTGCAAAATCTAGCATGTCCTAGAAATGATCTTATTCCCTTAACATTTATGGGAGGAGGTAATTTCTCGATAATCTCGATTTTTGCTATATCTACATGAATTCCCTTCTCATCTATCTTATGACCTAAAACTATACCTTCATTAACCATAAAATGACATTTCTCCCAATTCAGTACTAAATTAGTTTCTTCACATCTAGCAAGTACTTTATCCAAATTTACTAGACATTTTTCAAAAGAATCTCCATATACAGAGAAATCATCCATGAAAACTTCCATAATATCCTCCACATACTTATTAAAAATAGCAGAAACACACCTCTGAAAAGTAGCTGGAGCATTGCACAACCCAAAAGGCATTCTTCTATAAGCAAATGTACCGAATGGACATGTAAAAGTGGTTTTATCCTGGTCATCTGGCTTAATATGAATTTGAAAATATCCAGAGAATCCATTAAGAAAATAGTAAAATGCATGACCTGATATCCTTTATAACATTTGATCTATAAATGGTAAAGGGAAATGGTCTTTCCTAGTGGTTGCATTTAATTTTATGTAATCTATGCAAACTCTTCATCCAGTTGTTGTCCAAGTAGGAACTAAGTTACCCTTTTCATTTTGAATTACAATAATACCTCCTTTTTTTAGAACACATTGAACATGACTGGCCCATTCACTATCTGAAATCGGATAGATAATTCCTGCATCTAGCAACTTAATAATTCTCCTTTTTCACAACTTCCTTCATGTGAGGATTTAATCTTCTTTGTCTTTCTATTTTGGGTTTACTATCATGTTCCAAATTTATGGAATGCATTACTATATTAGGGCTAATCCCTCTAATATCGGAAATTTACTAACCAATACTCCTAATTCTACACTTAATTGTCTCCAATAATGCTTCTTCCTACAGTCCAGATAGTTTATTAGAAATGATAATGGGTAGGGTATTGTTGCTTCCTAAAAATGCATACTTCAAATAACTAGGCAATTGCTTCAATTCTACTAAGGGTGGTTTATCTATAGAAGGTGGTGTAGAATCATCTTCTCTAACTAATTTTTCGGTTCCAGAGGAATATTCTAAATTTTCAAGAGATTCAGATGTTGACACTTCATGAGATGTAACATGACAAATTTCATCTACGTATGTTGATTAAGTTATCAATCATGTAATCACCACAAAACTTATCCCAATGTATATTAGTAAACATTTTAGACACAAAACAAAATAAAATAACAAAAAGATATATAAATAAAATAAAAGAAAATAAAAATAAAAACGTACCGTAGTCTCCTGATCTTTAAAAACACACTTACCTTCCCCGACAACGGCGCTAAAAACTTGATCGCAAGGATTTGACTCTACTGATTTTGAGGGCTTATATATTATAAAGAAGCCAAAAACCTTGTTTCCACTCTTCTACCGATAAGTTAAAAGTTCAAAATACAAACAAGTGTTGTCAATACCGCTTATCAAAATAGAAAAATGGTAACCACTGCAAATATACAGTTTCGATGTAGTTTTAAAAGATATCGATCCCACAGGGAAGGAACTAGTTCTAAAAACCAACTAGAGATACGGGGTAACGAAAATATGGAATTTATATTGGAGAGGTTTGGATGATAGACGGATGAATAGATAGATGTATGAACAGATTAGAGAAGATGTAAAATATAGAGATAGTCCTACGAACAAGTTTAACAGAGAAAAACATGAAAAATCATCAAGAATATTTTGTACATTAGATAACTTCAACAAATAATGTTCTAAATGCCCTAATATTTAATAATTCACCGCAGAGCAACACATGAGATGACTTTTCTAAGTCTAGGGTAAACGAATCATGACACTTATAAGAACCTGGATAACAATATTACTATGCTTAGTACGGGTCGCTCTCACATAGCCATATTTAGCAAGTTACCACTACAAAAATGTTGGCTCACTAAATAACGTTATAATCACAGATCCAGTGATTATACACAATCTTGTTAACCCCGAAATCACTCTTAAAGTTAACTAGAAAGAATATAACTTGATTAATATAAATGACGCAAAACGAATTACTCGTTATGACACATAGACATATCATAAACTTTGAAATAGAAATTATAAGCAAAAAACAAAGTAAAGTTGTAAGGTATGCAAGTGAATGCTAAAGTTGATCAAACCGTATCCACTCTTTAATGGGAGTCGTCAATTCTCGCAATTCCTTCATCTACTTTGAATCCGGTCTCGACTAGTATAGAACCTCCGCTAGGATGCTATTTTTTATGAATCTCGAATAAAAGAATGTTCAAGAATGAAAACTTTTATTGATAAGTGCTTTGCAATTACACCCATACAACAAACGCTCTAATTTTTGTAGAAATATAGTGATCAAAATAGGAATCGAATCACTTATACATTTTTCTCGCTAAGACTTTGAATGTAGCGAAATCTAGATATTACACTTTCTATCTATACACGCATACTATCATTCAATGCCTTCTAATCATGCCATAACCATGCACCACAATGCACCATGAAATTGTTGAGTTTTGAACCCTATTTATAGAGTGTGAAGGGTTGCGTCTATCCAAACGAAGAGTCATGTCCATTGGCGAAGAGTTGCATCACTTCAATATGATTGGATGCAAAGATTCATCCTCATCCACAATGGAAAGACACCTTTTCATGATTGGTTGACTTCCAAAAGGTGTCAATTCGGTTGGTAGTTGATGGCGGTTGATCGTTCTTATCCGGCGGTTGAAAGAAGAGAAGAGTTGACAAAAAACCATCAAGGTCGTGACCGCGAATGTATGTCGTGACCATGAATACTTGGTTAGCAACTTTCTATTGTGAAGTTTAACAAGTCGCGACCGTAATATATGTGTCACGATCGTGACATTCCTTTTTCACAAGATTCCTCTTTGCGATTTCTACCGATCTTTGACATCTTCAATCCTTTGCCAATTCCTTAAGTTACATGCATCTTTTTGCACCTTTTTCACTCTTTTTCCTTAGAATTCCACTTTTGTTCATTTTACTTCCAAGATTTACCTAGTACTTGCATTTGCATAAAAAATAACTACATATCACATGAAATCTTTTATATGAAGTATAAAATGAAACAAAACCATATCGTTTTATGATTGAAAATGTCATGATAATAAGTGTAATTATACATTTATCAGTAGTATCTACGGTTAGTCAACGAACCTTCTACAGTTCGAACCTTTTCTGACTTTTTACAGTCAATGGACTTTCTATAATCCGTATCTTGTTTCCAACCTTTTCAAGGTCAACTAACTTTCTACAGTCCACACATGGGATTTTTAACCCGAAGAGCAAGAGCACATGGCTAACGTCCTTCCCCCAGCGGTTCTTGTGGTAGCAATTCGCAGAGGACAACATTTAAGGGGTAACTATTACCAAATGGGTAAATCACAAGGGACATGGACAGGTCAGTTCCCTATAACGCGGTGCTGAGAGGAAAGCCTCCAGTCATTGTGAAGTTTTCACCCTAGGTAGTGCCAACCGTGACGGTGTCAGGTATCATATCTAAACCCCGCTACTTTTTAAATTGGGTACCATACTGATCTTATATCAGCAATGATCCTACGAGGGGCAACCTGTGAGTACGAGATTTCACTCTCGACTCACGAGTTGGATGATGAAGCTGTAATTTATTTTTCCCTTGCTAGTTTTTCACTTTTTACAAGGTTTTGAATTCATCTGATAGAAGCTTACTTTGTTTCTTTGAGCCTTAACCTTTTTGAGGCGATTTCAGTACAAAAAGCCTAAGGCAAAGAAGCCATGTCGTTAACGACATGGCTAATGTCGTTACCGACATCGACTTTGCAGTAGAACTAAAATTGCATTTTCTGCAATTTTTAGCCAAAAAGGTGACTTTTGCCCACATGCTCGGACATGATCAATGCAAAACCACTCCCCACACTTTACCTAAGATCTTTTACATCAAATCTTTACATGGGATTTATAAAAATTTGAAAAGTAAAGGCTAAAAGCATGGCTCAAGGCTAAAAGAATGGGTTAAAGTGATTCTAGGTTGACATTAGACTGAAGAGAGCTCCATAAAGATAGAGCTGTAATTTCAGTAGTAAGGAGGACTGAATTTTATTGAGAAGATTGGTAAGAAAGAGAGATCAAGATCTAAAGAGCATTCCTTCTTACGTTCTTGAGTGTTCTTGAGTCAAACACCAAGCCTTGATCACCAACACTTGGAATTTTGTGTTAGTTAGTTTAATTTCATGGAAAAGGCATGAACTTGGGTCATAAGGGTCCACTAGTTCAACTTTGAAGCAAATTTAAGGTTTAGTTCATCATCTTTTAAGCAAAGCTTGAGGTTTAGAGATCATTTAAGCAAACTTGAGGTTTAGAAATCACTTAGGCAATTCTTGAGGTTTAGACTTGAATGGAGAGTCTACAACATCTTTATCACTCTCTTGAAGGTTACTACACCTTCTAAAACATCTACTTTGGCAAGGAATAGATCCCTTCCTAAGATTTTTGGTAAATCACCAACCAACAACCAAATCCAACAAAAAAGAAACAAGGAGAGCTTCCCGGAGGACTTTGTGGATCTTAAAGAAAGTGGATTCATGACTACGAGGTAAGAATCTGAGTTCTTAGAGTTTGTTCTTGCATTTGTATACTTGCCTTTTTTATGTTTCATTTTCTAATCTGTTATTTCATTTTCGCACACCCAATTGTTTTACAAAAATTTCAGTATGATTCAAATATTTTTGAGTATTTTATTTACATAAACATATTCTACACATCTTGAGCTTTCCATAATGATAAGGATCGTTTAAATCGATTAAGTATAGCAAATGTTATGATCGTTTGAAGTTTCGGATTTTCGTTTTTTCTATTTCTACTGTTTCTGTGTGTTTTTTGCAGGTCTGGAACTTCGATATCATTAACGACATCACTAATGTCGTAATGAAATCATGATATCATTAACAACATTAAATTTCTTTGGCAGAATCAATTTTTACTTCATTTTGCTCTGTTTCGAATCGTTTATGCCTGGAACGACCCACTGAAACCCTTCTGAGTTTGGAAATGCAGCATTGGGGTTAATAAAATTCTAAATTGTAATTATTTAGGATTTATATATGATTTATTAATGTATTAATATGTTAATTAAGGTTTGGATTAGCAACGAAAGCGCTTCGAGCCATCCATATCGATATCGCCCTTCACAGGGAAGTCGATAACTATATGGATGACATCGTTATCGTTGTTAACCCAAACAATGGCTATGTTATGCATGTTTAGTCTAGATTTATGTTTCTAAATATTGTTTTAGGTTACCCACACGAAGGAACTCAAGTTCCCGGATAACCGACCCAACTAGATAACTTGCGACATTTTCACTAACAAAAATGACCTATATAGGTGAAAATATAAATGGACCACTTTTATAGAATAAGAACTTCAAAATATTCGTTGTTTTTACCTCGACAACACGGGTTTTGCCAAAATCCAAATCAAGCATACATGGTACACTTGGTACATATTTATGTTGTGGAATATCCCATGTGCTAACCTTTGTGGATGCATGTAGTTTAGGATAAATGTATGTTAGGGTTTAATTTCCTTCGGGTATTGAATTTATCAAACGTAACAGTTGTTAAATATCGATGTATTTAGGTAATTGTAAATCCCCTATCCCAAGATGTAATTAATCCCATAGATTATGCGCATTTACTTTCCTACATGTTTACCTTCTCGCACTTTGTTTACCGCTTTCTACATGCACGCTAAATAGCCAAAAACATAAACTGGAAACATCTAGATTGAATTGAAATATCATAAATGTGGTTTCCAAAATGGGAATAATGTTAACTTAAATAACAATAAAGTAAGTAACTCATCCAGGACCTGAATCTCTAAACTATGGTATCGATTAGGCTTAACGGATCTAGGTTGTACCAAATTTTCCCGAAAGAGCTTATCCGGGTGGCGACTCTGAGTACCATAGGCTAGAGGTTCTGATCTCAAGTCTATTAAGTTTATCACTCAAACAAGTTTCTTTCTTTACATTAAAAACATACACTATTTTCAATCAGGAAAACCCTCAAGCCCCGTCTCATTATGCCACCACCTCGCGGCGATCGTACGGGTTGAACGTTGTTCGCTCACAGCTGTCATTGTTCATATCCCTCAAAACTACTTTGTACCTGATCGATATAGGTCAAATCCCTCCTCAATCACCCCTCAGCATTATCTCAAATATAATGCCTTTTTTTGTCTCATCACCATATATGGAAACATTGAAAAACATGGTTTAGCTACCTGGATGAAGCTAAAAAATAAGACCTTTCAAAATTGGTAATGGAATTCTATGACAACTTGCAAAAATGTACATTTAGTAAAGAATAGTTGAAGACGAAAGTCAAGGGTAAGGAGATCACCATTACTCCAGGCTATCTTGCCAAGCTACTATATTTGAAGGATGAAGGCCTAACACTAAGGAGAGGAAGAGAAGAAATTGTGGCCGATAATAAGCTGGCTTACATGTTAGAAGGGTGGTTTGGAGAGAAAGTCAGCACCCATATGCCTCAAATGCCTAGATACTGGCAATTCCTTATGACCCATCTACTTCTACAAAAGCTTCAGTCAACAAATGTAGTATCAAGCTATAAGCATTATATATTGTTTCATCTGGCTGAAGGGAAGGTAGTGAACTAGTCAGTGATTATCATGCAACATCTTATTAAACATAAATACACTCTTGGAGGTCTCATCAACAAATTTCTATCCTCTCACGGAGTAGACTGCTCAAAATAAGAAGGGGGTTTGGGTAGTGAGATTGTGAAGGAAACCTTTGAAAAGAAGCTCGATTATGATATGAAGTGAGATAAGGAGGAAGCTCTCAAGAAGGATAAGATTAATAAGCAGAAGGAGAAGGAAAGTAGGAAGGCCAAGAAGGGGGAAACCTTGAAATTTTCAGAAGATTCTCCCCCAAAGCATGTCATGAAACAAGAAGAAGTCCCTAAAGCAAAGAGAAGCAGAGTCACTAGAAGTAAAGTATTGACTATTGATAATGTTGAAGTGCCTATTCTTAAAAAGGTAGATTCAAAAGAAAAGACTGTCTTGATGTTTGCACTAAAGAAGCATGAGTGGAAGCCTCCTCCATTGGTTGAATTGAGTTATAACGAGGATGACAAGAAGCCTATTAGCATCCTCACTACAAATAGAAAGGAAAATATTTTAACCCAAATATGCAGATTCCTATTGAGGATGATGTAGAGGAAGAAGAAGATAAGAAGGCCTCAAAGGAGGAGACTGAGGAGATTGCCCCTAAAAAGAAGGAAAAGAGAAAAGGGAAGAATAGACAGAAGTCATATGGGGAATCCGTATTTGCTGAGGATGATCCAATGAAGGATGACATGATCATGGAACTGAATCTCAGCTTGACAGAGGCTGCTGCTCCTAGAATAAAGAGGGACGTAATTAAAATAGCTGTGGAGGTCGTAAAGGAAAGAAGAACACATGATGATGAAGTAACCTCTTGCTCTAGAAGATTTTTCATCAAAAATGAAGGAGAAGAGCATCCCTAAAGAACTAGAGGTTGAAGCAAGTGGGGATATCTGGGAGGGAACGTTAGTAGATAATGATTGGAGACAGGAGTCTTACCTCTTTATGTCCCTCCTCCTCCTCCAAAGGTAAGAGAATCCAATTGACTTTGTTATCTCATCTAAGAAGAAAGATGGTGAATCTCCTGAAAAGACTAACTCTCCACCTCTAGAGAAGCAGTTGGTGGTTTTCTATCCCTCTCATTTATTCTAAGCTCCGCTAACCACTCCTCAATTAAAGCTAGCAACTCTTGAGGAAATGCCATCTCCAAATGCTCAAAAACTTCTTACTGTTGTAGCATTGAAAGCCTAGAAAGTAATGAAGGGGCTTGAGAAGGAAAGTGAAGAGAAATCGCCTTCAGATGTTGAGCAGGCTCTACCAAAGGAAAATTTACTTGAGAAGGATCCTTTTCTTATTGCTCTGCAGGATGATGAGATGAGGTGGACTATTATGATTGAATGGAGAGTCTTTCCATCAGAAAATATCAGCGCATATGTATTTGAGCAAATTCCAAGAGCCTCTATCACTGAGAAGAAGGAAGAGAGAGAGAGGAAGAGAGGAAGGAAGAGAAGAGTGAAGAGAAGCTGGAGAGTGGGGAGAGGGTTATTGTTGAAGAAGTGAATAATGAAGAAGAAGAAGACCTCATGGAGATTGAGGTTACCGAGGAGATAAAGTCAAAGTTCAAACAGGCTAAAACAACCAAGGCTCAACAATCAGAAATCAATCTAGTAGAAGTCGAGTTGTAGTTGATCCCTCTAATGCTCTTACACTTGTTCAGATGCCTTCCACTCAAGGATTGATGGAGATGAATCTCTCAGCAGTAGAGGATGGGTGTTTGGAGAGTCCACTGAAGAAGAAAACGCCTCTACCTCTATCTCTGTGAATTCTCTTCATCAAATTGGGAAAACCTTGGATGATCTACTAACTTTGGTGTTGAGACTCACTAGTTCAGAAGTAGACATCAAGATTATGCACTTCAATAGGCAGCTTGCCAAGAGTGTGGCTCTGGTAATGGAACAGGCCCAAATTAAGATTAAACTCGCTAACCAAATCCCTATGGCATCTCAAATTCGCTTAGATTTGGTTCCACATCTGCAGCCTTTGATGGAGATAAGGTTGGACAACTACATTGATATAAGGGATACTTTGGTAGAAATGAATGAGCGTTTGGTGTTGGGAGAAAGGGGGATTGAGCTTACATATGATGAGATCTCTAGGTACATGCTGGAATCTCATAGGTAAATAGAAAATGTTATCTCCACTCTTGGAACTGCTATTGAGAAGTGCCAGACTGAATAGTACTCAATGGGATTGAAAGATGAGATCAATTAGTTGAGAAGGCAGAATGTTATTAGTTTGTGGCAATAGGGGAAGATCCAAGATAGCCTAGGTGAAATAATGAAATGTTTGATAGACTTCAGAGAAGAAACACTCAAAGCTATTAAGGATTCAAAGAGGGAAGTTAGAGATGAAGTGATCAAAGCCATTGACAACATTGTCCAAAGGGTAAAAAATGATGCTTTTGCTTATAAAAATGAGATTACGGATGATATATCTGATGAACTTTAAGATAGCGCAACTGGCATTGCAAAGGCCATTATAGAAGCCAAGGAAATCTTTCTCTTCACTCCTACTCTCATGATATCGAGATTGTGCCTTATCTCCAGCATCTGATAAATGGTCTCAACACTCAGTGGATCTGGAATCAGAAAGCCCTCACTTTTATCCTTGAGAGTAGTTTTCCAATTATCTCCAACAAGGCAGCCAAGTTAATTCAACAAATTCTTCTTCCTCTTCAATCAAATTTTATTACAGTTCAAGATTGTATCCAGCACTTTGCTCTTGATGAGGACAAGATCGTAGCTTAGCTTGTTGGTGCTGAGTGGAGGGAGAACCATCATAAGAAGTCTCTTGTCAATAAATGTTTTCCTTAGATGATACCCAAAGGACTTTTAAGTAATTCCACACAAAAGTCACGGGTACGGATATTATTAGACACAACATTAAATGTCTTCTAGCGCCAAAAGCTCTTTTATGAGAAAAAGGATGAAATGGACTGTAGACCAAGGAACAAAGATATCCCTTCTCCTTCATAGCAAACAATCGTACAATGTGGGGACCAAGAATATTCTTGATAGAGATTGCGCAGATTCTACCTGGACATGCTATGTCTAAATGGGAAAATTAACGGCATATTTCAAGAGACAACGGGTGTGAGCACGAGATTTTATACCAGCTCGCGCGTTCAATGATGACGGCTTTTCGGGAAATTTATCCTCGAATCATACGATTTTCGACCATCCGACGATCTTCATATGGGAATTCTCCTCGGACGTTTTAAATTATTTAACTAAAAAAATATAAAAAATATATATATAAATAAAAAAAATTAAAAAAAAAGAATGAAGGAAGCCTCGCATGAGAACGCGCGAGGGAGCCTCGCGTAAGGCCACGCGAGGCTACCTCGCGCGAGGACTCGCAAGGGAGCCTCGTGCAGCCCGCGCGAGGCCTCGCGAGGGAGCCTCGCGGGATGCCCCGCGAGGCCTTGCGAGGGAGCCTCGCGCAGGCGCCCCGCGAGGGAGCCTCGCCAGATGCCCCGCGAGGCCTCGCGAGGGACCCTCGCGGGAGGCCTCGCGAGGGAGTCTCGCGCGCGAGACCCCTCGCCGGCGAGGCTCTATGTTTTGGATTTTTTGGGACTTTTTTTTTCTATAAATAGTCGGGTCTTTTTCAGTACACGGGGCCCGAAAATTCAGAGAGAAAAATCCTCTCTTTCAGAACAAAAAAATCAGAACAATATCTCACTTTCTTCTAACTTCTTTCTTGGATCAAAAACACTTTCGGATATCAAATTTCTTCATCTTTTTATAAAATTTCTTCATCTTTTCTTTTTATATCCTCAGATATTGTCGGGTCTAAAACCAATTTAGAACTCGAGTCTGATTATCTTTTGGATAAATAAACACTTTATTTTCTAAAAAACAATCTTTTTTTTAATTAAATTACACTAAAATACCAAGAATTAAACGGAGATTTTTGGATTTTTTACATCAACCTTTTCACCTTAAACTACAAAAACGAACGAGGAACGCTCCCGGGGATCGAACGGACACGTCGAAGTGGATTATTCACGCCAAAAGGGTAAAGCCTCTGAGTTCCTAGAGCTACTTATTTTGCGTTTCTCATCTTCTTCTTAATTTCTTTTTACATGTGAACCTAGGAATTATTTTATTTTATTGTAAATGTTGTAATTCTCTTCTTCTTCTTTTATTTCTTTTTAATTTTTGTATTAGAATACCCCCACGAAGGGAATAAAATATATTCCCGGATAACAGACATCACATTTTGCCATGTGATCATTTTCACTAATTAAATTGACCAACATACGTGTAAATAAAAATGAACTATTTTTATTTAAATTAACAACTTTAAATCACCAATGTTTTAATTAGGCTATACGGGCCTCACCAAAATCAAATCGAACATATGTGCCATATCATGTGCTAACCTTTGTGGATGCAGGATAGATGTATGTTTAGGATTTATTTTCCTTCGGGTATTGCACATATTTTATAGAAAATGTAATTAATAGGGTAGCGGGCGGTTGCATCCTCCGATTTTTGAAAGCCTTGTAATTTTACTTTTCCGCATTTACTTTCCGCGTTTACTTATTGTTTTGTGGATGGTTTATTTTTCTGCTTTATGGATGGTTTATATTTCACAATACGTGAACCATGCATTTAACTCCAAAAACAACCTAAGTGCGAATATGCATAATTAAAAGAAAATGGTTTTCTGTAGATGTAATATATTGTGATCACTTAAGAAATAAGCAACTTATCCCGGACC